>ML780908.1:283634-298642 GCA_009831015.1 Picea engelmannii
TAGGCTCCAAAACTACCCAATAACTCCCAAAAACCATTAAAAATAGGCTTAATTACCATTAAAACCCAAAAATTGGTTATAAAACCCACTTTATAGTTAGATTTGGGCATAAGCCCCCTCTTGCCCAGCATGCGCCCCCTTGACAGGGTCATATGGGTTCATATGGCCAAGCGCTAGCCCAAAGGGCTAAGCGTTGGCCCCTCTCCATACAATACTTTGCAATATATTTTATAATGCGGGTTTTACAACATAAGAAATAATTTGGTGTATTGGCAAAGACCATTTCTTAAGGTGTTGGGCTTGGTGGTGGTCATGGGTTCAAAACCCATGGACCCCAAAACATATTTTTTTTTTGAAACATGCCATTTCAACTGATGACTGGGTGCCACGTGGTTTCCCATGACTGGGCCACGTGGCATCTCCCCATTTGTCGGATTAATGCCACTTGTCAGTTATTGACTGGTCCAGTTGTCTGCCACATGTCTGCCCTGTCAGTGAACCTGCCCAATCACGATCAGCTAGAGAGTGCCACGTCATCTCCTGCACAGTCAGCATGCTGATGTCATCAACGTTGACTTTTTGACCAGTTGACCTTTGACTTTTTACCTGTTTGGGCTTCCGATCAGAACATGATAACTTTCGCATATGGAGCCTGTTTGACAAAGTAAATATACCGCCAGAATTGGGAAGACGAGACGAACGCAATGGCGTTGTTTTCGTCGGATTCTAAGCACTTTCATTTTTTAGCATTTTTCAAGCCCTATCAGGCTTCTGGATCCGATTTCGGATCAGTTGTTTTGTTGACCTTGCTCCAGGTAACAGGTAATAGCCCTGAGGAAGCTATAGTGAAGGTTTCATAAGGCAACGTGCTAAAGGAGAGACCATAAATGAAGCAATCATCATTGGAAAAGAAGAAGGTGGCTTGCATAAGCTAAATGGTCACTCAGAAGTTGCCATGACCCACGCCATTGAGAATCCATGTGAACTTTTGGCATAGAAGATTAGCTCACATTAACTACAAGGCGCTACCATACATATGCAAAACGGTCACAGGTTTACCAGAACTCAAGGTTGACCATGAAGGCGTATGCAATGGATGTGCACAAGGGAATAACATCAAGAACCCTTTTCCAAAGAGAGACAACAAAGCAGAAGGAGTCCTAGAACTCATTCATTCAGATGTGTGTGGCCCAATGCCATCGTCCTCCATTAGTGGGTATGTATATTATGTATCATTTATTGATGATTATTCTTGTAAGACCTGGTTGTATCTCTGGAAATCTAAAGATGAAGTGTTCAACAAATTCATGGAATTCAAAGCCTTGATAGAGAATCTTTTTGAAAGAAAGTTCAAGATACTTAGGTCAAATAATGGAGGAGAATACACCTCAAAAGAGTTCGTGAACTTCTGTAAAGATGTTGGAATCAAGAGGGAACTCACTACTCCCTATAATCCTCAACAAAATGGTGTGGCTGAAAGAAAGAACAAAATGATAATGGAAGTCGTGAAGACCATGATCCACGATCAAGATCTTCCTATGTGATTATGGGCAGAAGCAGCAATGACAGCTGTATATGTGCAAAATTGATTGTCCCATAGTGCACTTGGGTTCAAGACCCCAGAAGAGATGTTCACCGGAAAGAAGCTAGAGGTAAGCCATCTCAAAATATTTGGCTGCCTAGTATTTATACATATACTGAAAGAGAAAAGAAATAAGCTGGAACCCTCAAGAAAGAAAGGAATATTTGTGGGATACTGTGAGGTCTCCAAGGCCTTCAGGATCTATATACCAGGTCACCACCACATTGAGATCAGCAGGGATGTGACCTTTGATGAAGATGCAGCGCTGAAGAAATCAAGAAAATGCCAGCTTGAAGAGGTATATGAAGAGGAACCCATAATCCCCAGAGTTGCAGAATCAACAAGGGGGGTTCCTAGAGCTGTTGAACCAGTGAGGGAAGTGGTAACTTCCCCTGATGAGGAAATTCTAGAAGATCATGACGTAGCAGAGTTTCAAGAACCTCCTCAGATGACGATCGTCCATAAAAGAAAGCCAGCTTGGGCTAGAGAGCTTATTCAAGATGGAGAGAAGTATGGTGTTCCCAAAGGAACCACGAGACATGTGAAGAGACCTAAGCCATTCTCCAGTTATATGGCTTTGATGTGTGATCTTCTAGAAAAGGAGCCTACCTGCTTTGAAGAAGCCATCCAGAAGAAAGAATGGGCAGATGCCATGACAGAAGAATACCAATCCATAATAAAGAACGAAGTAGGGGAAATAGTTCCCAGACTGAATAGCAAGGATGTGGTATCGTCCAGATGGCTCTTCAAAATAAAACATGTTGTTGATGGAAGTATTGAGAAGTATAAAGCAAGATTTGTAGCTCGTGGATTTTCTCAAAAAGAAGGCATTGACTATGAAGAGACATTCGCTCCTATAGCCAAATACACTTCGATCAGAACCATCATAGCCCTTGCAGCTAAGATGAAGTGGAAGTTACACTAGATGGATGCAAAGACAACTTTCCTAAATGGTGTTATCGAAGAGGAAGTGTATATAGAGCAACCTCAAGGATTTGAAGTTGAAGGCAGGAAGTCTCATGTCTGCAAGTTGAAGAAAGCCTTGTACGGATTGAAGCAAGCCCCTAGAGCTTGGTATGGACGAATAGACAGCTTTCTGACGAGCTTGGGATTTACCAAGAGTAAAGCAGATTCTAACCTCTACTTCAAGGTTATGAATGATGAGCCAGTGATACTATTGCTATATGTGAATGACTTATTCTTAACTGGAGAAGAAAAGCTCATCACCGAATGTAAGAAGAGACCCGCTTCAGAATTTGAGATGAAAGACCTTGGCCTAATGCAGTATTTCTTAGGTCTTGAGGTATGGAAGAGTCCAGAGAGGATCTTCCTTAACCAAGGGAAGTATGCAGTCGAAATCTTGAAGAGATTCGACATGTTAGAGTGCAAGCCCATGAATACACCCATGGAAACGAAGCTGAAGTTGTTGGTCGATACTTCATCAGAATTGATTGATGCCACACTGTACAGACAGATTATTGGATCGTTGATGTACCTGACGAACACCAGACCATACATTTGTTTTTCCATGAACACCTTGAGTCAGTTTCTGTAGAACCCAGACATGTTCACTTTGTGGCTGCAAAACATGTGATGAGGTACCTTAAGCGTACATTAGATTGTGGTCTCAATTATGATGGAGATCATGATTTCACATTGAGTGGGTACACTGATTCAGATTGGGCAGGAAGTGTTTCTGACAGGAAAAGCACTTCAGGATGTTGTTTCAGTTTGGGATCAGTCATGATCTCGTGGCAGAGTAAGAAGCAATCCAACATTGCTCTCAGCACAGCGGAAGCAGAATACATTGCTGCATGTTCTGCCAGCTGCAAAGCTATATCGCTTTAAAATTTGTTGACCGACCTATTTGACCTAGAGATGGAAGTAACCATGATCCTATGTGACAACCATAGCTGCATAAAGATGACATAGAATCATGTATTCCATGACAGGTCGAAGCACATAGAAATTCGTTATCATTACATCCGTGACATGGTGCAGAGAGGAGCCTTAAAGCTCCAGTACGTTAGCACGGATGAACATGTTGTTGATGTGTTGACCAAGCCTCTATCTCGTGTAAAGTTTGAGCACTTTCAAGATAAGCTTGGAATAGTCCGAAAGGACCTTCCTCAAAAGGGGGAGCAAGAAGATGTGATGAGACTAGTACTATGCTTCCAGCTTGATAGTTGTGACGTAAAGCCAGTCTAGTATCTTGCTTCCAACCTGATGGTTGTGACGTAAAGCAAGAAGATGTGATGAGACTAGTACTGTGCTTCCAGCTTGATAGATGTGACGTAAAGCTAGTCTAGTATCTTGCTTCCAACCTGATGGTTGTGACGTAAAGAAAGAAGATGTGATGAGACTAGTATTGTGCTTCCAGCTTGATAGCTGTGACGTAAATCCAGTCTAGTATCTTGCTTCCAACTTGATGGTTGTGATGTAAAGCAAGAAGATGTGATGAGACTAGTACTGTGCTTCCGGCTTTATAGTTGTGACGTAAAGCCATTCTAGTATCTTGCTTCCAACCTGATGGTTGTGATGTAAAGCAAGAAGATGTGATGAGACTAGTACTATGCTTTTGGCTCGATAGTTGTGACGTAAAGCCAGTCTAGTATCTTGCTTCCATCTTGAGTGTTGTGACGTAAAGCAAGACGTTGAGATGAGACTAGTACTATGCTTCCAACTTGAGAAGCGATGACGTAAAGCCAGTCTAGTATATTGCTTCTAGCTTGATTGCTGTGACGTAAAGCAAGACGAGTACTGAGCTTCCAGCTTAACAGCTGTGATGTAAAGCTAGTCCTGTATTATGATGAGCCAACCTCGTGTTGTGATGATGATGATATTAGTTTTATACTAATACATATTGATGCAGATGATGATTGCATTCCTTTGAGAATGATGACGAAGAAAACTTCTGATGATTTATAGATACGCCAGTCAGTGTTCCAAGATGATATTGATGATGTTGTCCTCCTGATGCTGTTGATGATAAAGGCCTCTCTCTCGTCTGATGCTGTTGTAGAATACCCTTCTTGTTAAGGGGGAGTGTTGAAATAATGTGACTGCAAAGTGTATTCTTATTTTTATTTGATATATTATTCATTGGATCAATCCCCATTGTGGATTGATCATGTCGGCTATTGTAAAAGGACCAAATCCCCTTTTGCGGATTGGTCATAATATAATTGTAATAGGCAAAAGAAGAAGTCGGCCCTAGAATATATCAAAGAGGCCCCGTAATATAATAAAGGTGGTTATAACCACCCAGAAGAAGAAGTCAGCCTTGCCAGTGAAAGGACACTCCCACACGTGCCAGTCTTGTATAAATAAGAAGGCTAGCGCCTCACTTAGACACACACTCACTTGTTCATTGAGAGACAAGTTTCAGAGTTGCAGTTGGAGAAGAGAGAGAGAGAGAGAGGCACATCTTTGGGAGAGGACTTTTTGTACTTGTTTGAGTTATCTCTTGGCATTGTATTGGCTATCTATATTAAGGAAGTTTTTGCTGGGTTTTCTGCCCCATGAGGGTTTCCCAGGATAAATGATGTGTCTCTTGTGATTGTGTATTTCTCAGTGATCTTATCTTATGCTGTTGTTATTCATTGAAATGCAAAGAACTATAATAATGGCTTAAACATTAACATTTTATTTCATCCAAAACCCTAATATGTTAACCCGTATTAGATTACAACCCTAATTCCTTAATTACAATTAATTTAGAATAAGTTTAAAAACCATTGGCCAAAAAAACACAAAATGGACAAAAAACGGACCCAATTTTTTTTTTTGAGGGCTATTGAGGGTCTAATGGCCCCTTGCATCCCCCAAGCCAAGGGGTGATCACCCCCCGAACCCCCTTTTTCTTTAGGATGTAACTAATTTTACCTACAAAGAGTACAACACATGCCCAACACTTTGAGGACCTGTAAAATTACGAATCCATTTAATTAAAAAACTATTTCAAAATAACTTCAAAACATTCTAGATTAAATAATTGCAATACTCACCCAAAAAAACATTGAAAAAAGCACAAAACAGACTAAAAATGGACTCACAATTTTCTTTGAGTGCTACTGAGGGCCCAATGGCCTCTCGCGTCCCCCAAGCCAGGGGGGTGGTCACCACTCCCCCTCGCGAACCCCCTTTTCTTTATGATGTGACTACTTTTTCCTACAAAGAGTGTACAAATGCCCAATACTTTGTAGACCTAAACAATTACACATCCATTTAATTAAAAAATAATTTCAAAGTAACTTCAAAACATTCTAGACCAAACAATTGCAATACTCACCCGAAAAATACATTGAAAAAATGAGATTTCACAATATAAGGGAACAAAGCTTGAGCAACATTAAACCACTTCATTGAAGATTGTAATTGATTGGCCCAAAAATAATTACATTTTTGTTGTAGAACGTAGGTTGGATGCGCATAGGACTAGGGCCATTAGCATGACCTTTGGATCATCACCATTAATGATGAAAAGGTAAAAAAAAGACCATGGCATCAATGCAAATAAATATGACAATGTAAAGGCAAAGGCTCTATTGAGTGAAGATAGGAATTGCAAATAAATATGACAATGTAAAGGCAAAGGCTCTATTGAGTGAAGATAGGAATTGTAGTACAATGTGTGACAGAAAATCAATCACAAACACAACAAGAATGTGAAAATTTGGTGTATGCAAAGTGCCATGATCTAAAACTAGAGGAAAACTTAAAGAGACTTGGTCAATTAAGTTATATGCACATAATCGTTAATATAAATGAAAAATAATGAATAAGATGCACATAGAGCAAATTAAAATGAAACAATTTTCCTATTACTATGTACATGTTTTATATAATGCTTTGTGACATTGAGCATGAGATGTACCATTGATACCATTGATTCGGATTATTTTCAGCACGAAATGAGAGCGGAGATATAATAAATAAATGTGCAAAGATGTATCAGATATCCAATAATATAACATAGATATATTAGAGATATAACAATAAACACAGAGATACATTAACACACAATTTCTATTAATGAACAAAATGTACAAAACTGTAGAAATACAGAGTGAAAGACTCGCTAGAATGGTGACAACTTATCTCTGAGAAGATGTGACGGCTACTCACATTCACAAGAAGATGATTATTACAATGAGACTCCAAAGGCTTTTTTAACATAAAGAAAATCCAAAACCTTAACCCCGAAAGATGAAAAACCAACAGTTTTGTTGACCCCGTTTCGGGTAGTTTGTTGTATCAACTTCCTCGGGGCATAACTTTGGCATACGATCTCTTATTTGGGAGCACGATAACTTGTTGGAAAGGTATCGACGAGGAGCTTCATTTTGGAGCCTCAATAAGAGCCTTTGGCTATCATTGAGGTGTCTAATCGCGAAAAAACATCGCTTAGACCCTCAAAGTGGCCCCGAAAGTTTAGGACCCGATAAACTGCTAAAAATAGTAAGTTACCAAAAAATTGTTTTGAGCTAGTTGGAATAGGTGGGTGGCCACCGATATCCACCTGGATCATGGAGTTGGGTAAGTGAATACATTAAGTACAAAAATGAATTACGAAGTGGATAAATGGAATACACTTGATAATAGGAAATGACCCCACCAAATTTAACATATCAAGGTGAAGAATCTAATGTCTTCTAGTCTGCATAAGTATGTGTATTTGTATGCTTTTTTCATGCTACAGTTTGAGTAGGGTTAATGATTAAAAATATATGTTTTTTCTTTGGAAGTCATACATTCAAATATGAAAGGGATAAGATATGCACACTTCTATCAACTATTACATTCAAATTGTTGCATGGAGGGGGTCCCTTGTCTCACAAACAAGGGATCTTATTTGTCAACTTATCATTTAGATAGACTGTGATGTTAAATTAAATTAAATTATTATTATTATTATTATTAATGCATATGACATGTCATTGTATCTCTCTTGTTGCCTTTTTATTTTATTGTATGAATATGATGTTGTTTGAATAAAATAAAGTTCCATCACGTTAACAAACTCATAAAAGTATATTTTGTTATCGTCATATATTAATATGTATTAGTTCATAATCAAATTTGTTTCTTAAAACTTTCGTTTTCTATTATTAAAATCTTTAATGTTGAGAAAGGAATTTTGTTAAAGTTTTATGTTCCATACTCCCAACTCAAATTTAATGAAACAAAAATTGTTTAAGGCGTGTGAATATTTTCATTCTATCATAACTCAATGAAAACTCTCTTGTACCAATATCACATAATTCAATAAAAGCTCAAGCTCTCTTGTACCAATATCACATGTGAATGTCCTTTACCATTTTGAAAATGTGTTATTGTTGAGTGTTGTGGGTACTTGAGATATGTTGATATGATTCCAATCTTAAGTTATATGTTTTTGGGTACTTGAGATATGTTGATATGATTCGAATCTTAAGTTATATGTTTTGGTTATGGATAGTGTGCATGGAAAAAGAGTAAGATTTAAATGATAAAAAATTAAACAAATGCATTGCAAAATCTGCACCATCAAAACATAAGACAATGCTTTGTTATATGAAATAAACATAAAACAATGCTTTGTTATATGGAATATTTTGTTTAGCCTAACTTGTAAATTTTTAATGGACAAATACACCAAACCATCCACCATATAATTGACATATCTACAAACAACATTGAATCTAACAAAATATTAACAACTCAACATACCATTTTAGGAAAATATTAACAACTCAACATACCGTTTTAGGATATTCTTATTGGTTACAAGGCCTTCACAGCTTTCTCTTCACCTATATATAGTTGGAAAGCGTTGTACATTCTTCCTAATAAAAGGAGTGGGTCTACACTGGAGTTGGAAACAATGTTGCTTATACTCTTGGTAATAAAGGAGTGAGTCTACATTGGGGTAAACATGTGACGTGATTAAGCTCCAATTTATGTCTCTTATTCTCATTTTAACTTACCTCAATCAATATATTATAAAAGTTCATTGTGAACATCATAGCATTGAAAGTGTCGGTCGATTATTTATTTTTAAAATTTATAATTTTTTCTAATGTAAAATGAGTGAAGGAAAGGTCCCTTTCTCATAGATGTTTTTAATGGCTACTTTCAACGTATTGTTAAAGTGGTGTGAAACTCACACTATATATCATGGTTATATATTGATATATGTGTTGAGGTTTACCATAAGTAACATACATAGTATATAGGTTTTTTATAAAATGTTAATATTTATAGATTATTTTTTTTAATATTAGATAAGTTTTTTTTGTTTATATGAAATTTATGAAATTTTGGTAAGATTTTTTTTTCCAAGTTATAAAGTTCAAGAAAAATTATTTTTTCCACATACAGTTTACCAGACTTTGCAGCACTCRRCACCATATAAGAAACTTGGATCACAGAAACGGCCACAAAAGGTGTGGAAACCCAAGCGAAGGCACCCCAAACTAGTCCTTGGAATGGATATYGGGCTTCCTGAAGCTTGTAACTTAGCCTTGTGTGCCTTAGTTGGTCGAATAGCCTACAAGCAAAACTGCAAGCAGAAGTTAGAAGACTGGATGGAGATAACTTGGAAACCTATTCTCGGGTATCTTCCTAAGTTTCATCTGTTACAACATGGTTGGTTAGGTTTTATTTTTAAGAATCCAGCTGACYCTGCTTCGATTCTGGGAGGTTTTTGGCCCATTGACAAGGGAAGTCTCATGCTGAAACGTTGGAGACTTGGCTTCAACCCGGCTACTGAATTCTTTGGTCTTCGTCACCTCTGGGTACTCCTCCCAGGTCTCCCGCTTCAATTTTGGAACCTGCAAGCCCTTGAACGGATTGGAACATCCTTAGGGCGTTTTCTAAAACTTGACTCAAACCTACTTGAGGCAGAAGATAGAAGACTAGCGAAGATTTATGTGGAAGTAGACGTACAGGATGGACTTCCTGATGTATTGGAGATAGATTGGCGTGGACATCTGATCACTCAGAATTTGGACTTCCTAGGCATCCCATTCTGCTGCTCCTATTGCTGAAGAACAGGACACTTACGAAGAGACTGCTCCAAGTTCCCTCCTACAGAAGAAATTTTGGACCCTGCCGAAGAGGAAAATTTCAATGGCTATATCTCTTCACCAAATCAGCCACCTGAGATGCCTCTCAATCAAAGTGATGACCTGGCTCCGGAGAATGATATAGTGAGTAAAATTCAATCTCTCTGCCCCTCACTTTACAGCACCTTATCGGCCTCTGACATGCATTTCATTTCTAAACACACTGATCGCATTTTGCCTCCAACCTCCTCGACTTTCTCTACAGCCCTTCCACTTGACCCTCTCATTCCGGACTCCTTCCATACATCTGCTACAACATCTATTCCAGCGCAGATCTCCCCCGCCTCGCCAACCCCACCGACTTCTCATATTCTATCTGAGACAGATCCCTTCATTGATTTAGATGTCTCACTTGATCCTAACTCACTTGCCGGATTTTCTGAACCTCCTCTCTCGGATACACAACTGGATACTTTTATTCAGGATTCACCTTCCGAACCCTCCCTTCCCTTTGAATCTCTCCTGCTCCATACTTATCACGACAAAGCTATAGTGTTAGGAACCGGGAGTCCTGCTGGCCGTCCATCTTCCTCTAGACATTTACCTTCTTCAGCCCAAGACCCGACCTGGTCAAGAGGAGTAGGCCAGGAGCTTTCTCCTTTGAAAACACGTAGTGCTCGAAAGAAGACTATGATTGACTCGTCAATAGCGGTATCTTCCAATCCGGTTCCGTCACAAGGGGCGCTTAGAGGCCTGAAAGCACTGGCAAGAGGGAAGTCATGATCTTGCTTTCCATCAATATCAGAGGGGTCGGAGGACCT
Organism: Picea engelmannii; assembly: GCA_009831015.1. NCBI lineage: Eukaryota > Viridiplantae > Streptophyta > Pinopsida > Pinales > Pinaceae > Picea > Picea engelmannii. Next base: position 294,086 of record ML780908.1, read on the forward strand.
CTGAAACAAGCCTCCTTGAAAAGATTCATCGATCAGACTCATCCTTCTCTCATTTTCCTTCAAGAAACCCTTGTCGAAGCTGAAGTGGCTAGAGATTTCATGCATTTACTTCGTCCGAGCTGGCTCTCCTGTGCGGCAAGTTCAGTGGGAACTTCGGGAGGTCTTCTGGCCACTTGGGACCCTGCATTTTTCAACCTCTCCCCGATGCTCAGTCCTGGGGGTATATTTCTCACCGGGAGCAGCCTGGAACTAAATCGACCTATCAACCTGCTTAATGTTTATGGCCCTTGCACTGGACGCAAGGAATTCTGGCAGTGGCTAGATGATCTGGGACTGCTAGCGGCTAAGAATCTCATTCTAGCCGGTGATCTTAATCTAACTACCAGCAATTTTGAAATTTGGGGCGACTCGGCCTTGTCTGACCCTCTTTCCAGCTTTTTTCAACAACTATTTTATAAAAACGCTCTGATTGATTTAAAACCCCCGGAGCTTCTGCCGACCTGGAGGAATGGAAGACAAGGGTCTGCTCACATTTCTAAGCGACTAGATCGTTTTTTGGTTGTTGAGAACCTGCTCCTTCCGACTTATAGCAGCCGCGCTTGGATTAAACTTCCCTTTCTATCTGACCATACACCGATCTGCCTTCAAATTGGGGAAGGTCGTGGAGCAAAGGGCTACCCCTTTAAATTTAATTCACAGTGGTTGAAGGAACCTTCCTTCCTTAAACTTGTCAATTCTGTTTGGTCTGACTGTTCTCTCGTCATTCCTGGAGACGCACAAAGGAATTTATTCAGAAAACTCTGTACCTTAAGATCACTTTCAATTCAATGGCTAAAGGATAAAAAAGTTAGAGATCAAGCTAAACATAACAGCATTGAACTTGAATTGGATTATCTTATAAAACAAAAGCTTCAGATGCCGAGCTGTGTGGATTTAGATCGCAGGATTCGATCTCTAGAAGATGCCCATAAAAATCTGCTTCGTGAGGAGGAGGAAAGATGGCGTTTAAAGAGTAGGATGTTGTGGCTGGCGGGTGGTGACAAAAATACAACATTCTTTCATAAAGTTGCATGCGCCCGGAGATCCAGAAAGAAAATATGGGAAATCGAAGATGATTCTGGCAATCTCCTCCATTCCCAGACAGAGATAAAATCGGCGGCCCACTCTCACTTTAAATCCTTTTACCAGGTCCCCCCTGCCCCTTCACTTGCAGCGAAGACAGCTATCGCTAGCATATTTCCTAATTTGATTACTCCTGAAGAAGCTACTTTGTTACACTCTCCATGTACAATGGAAGAACTTTATGAGACAATCAAAAGTTTTAAAAAAGAGAAGAGCCCAGAACCCGACGGCTGGTCGGTCGAACTCTTCTTACATTTTTTTGATCTAATGGGACAAGACATACTGGACGTCGTTGAAGATTCGAGAACAAGAGGGGTTGTAAGCTCTCATCTGAACAAAACCTTTGTGGTTTTGATTCCAAAAACTAATTTGCCCCGGCATTTCACTGATTTCCACCCCATTTCACTCTGTAATCTCTGTTATAAAATCATCTCTAAAATCATTGTTGTCAGACTCCGACCTTTTCTCTCCCGGGCGCTCTCCGAAGAACAGCTTGGCTTCCTCAAGGGAAGACAGATTCTGGATGCAGTGGGCGTTGCACAAGAATGTATCCACACCATTAAGACAAAAAATCAGCAAGCCATCCTCCTGAAGCTGGACCTTAAAAAAGCATTTGACTGCATAAATTGGAACTTTCTTCACCTCATCCTTATTCATAGCGGTTTTGGCACTTCTATAACAAACTGGATTTTGGGCTGTATCTCCTTGGCATCCTTGGCCATTTTAATCAATGGAGAAGCTACTAAGACCTTCAACTGCGAGAGAGGACTCAGACAGGGTTTCTCACTCTCCCCCCTTCTTTTCATCCTGATCCTGGAAGGCCTCAGCATATTATTAAAGATCAAACAGGCGGAGGGCCTCTTGAAAGGCGTTAAAGTGGTTGGGTTGACTCACATTCTCCATATCCTTTTTGCGGACGACGTTCTAATCTTGACTTCTGCTAATTTGGCTGAATGGACTATTATACATTCAATCCTCTCTTCCTTTTGTGTTGTTTCAGGTCTTCAAATCAATGCCTCAAAATCTATCTTCTTGTTTTCAAAGACACAGGACTCCTTAAAACTCGACTTAAGCGACCTATTTGGCATCGGTGGCCAAGAACTTGCGGAGGGCTTTCATTACTTAGGGTTTTTCTTAAAAGCCTCCAGATACACTTCAAAAGATTGGGCTTGGATCGTTGACAATTTCAAAGATAGAATTCTTAACTGGAAGCATAGATTTCTATCTATGGGAGGAAGATTCATTCTGATCAAAGCGGTGCTGGAAAGTCTACCAGTGTACTGGATGGCTTTAGCACACATCCCAGCCTCTGTTTTGAAGTCACTCCGACAGCTCATCTTTACTTTTCTTTGGTCCGGCTGCAAGAAGACCAGAAGCTTTCACCTTTGCAAGTGGGAGGATCTCTCTAAGCCAAAGTCGATGGGAGGCTGGGGCCTCAAACATCTGCCTCTTTTTCAAAGGGCTCTTTCGACTAACACCTTCTGGAGAATATTAACTAAACCAAGCCTTTGGAGCACTGTAATCAGAGCTAAACATTTACATCACCTACCGGTCCATTTATGGTTCAGATTCGTGGAGGCACATCCAGCAACCGGTTCTCATACGTGGAAAAAACTCTCTGCCACACTCCAGATAATTTTAAAGTGGCTCTCGTGGGATCCCGGGAATGGTCGTTTGATTGAAGTTGGTCGGGACTTTATTCTGGATCTTGGCAGAAATGCATTTCTCTCCACGTCTCTTCGAGCACATCTTCACAGCAAAAATCTTGTTTTTTTACATCAATTCTCCAGCACATCCATTATAGGTACCCTCGGCGACTCATGGCTGAGCGGATCGGACCTGCACTTAAATCTGGAACACAGGGCCGAATGGGATAATTTCTCCCAACTTCTCAAAGCATCCAGCATTTATCTGAAGTCAAAGGTGGACTCTCTTCTCTGGACGGGGGGCGATCGATCGGGCAGAATAACGGCAAAAAATTTGTATAATGCTCTGGCCGCCTTTTCATGGAACTCTTCTATAGCATCCTGGAGACAGAGGATTTGGAAGGCCACTTGCCCCTTAAAATACAAATTGTTCTCGTGGCTCATGCTGGAAAATAAGTTACTATTCTGGGATAATCTGCAGGCGCGAGGCTGGGAGGGCCCAAGTCGTTGCTCGCTTTGTACTCAAGATATTGAATCTTCGCTCCATGTTTTTGTGCTCTGCTCTTTCACCCGAGCGCTTTGGACAGAAGCTACAGTTGCGCTAAAGATTCCTAATCACTGGAGCGGTAACAATATTCTATCTTGCTTCCAAAATTGGATACACAATTCCAGCACTCTCCCATTGCTTCCACTTCACATTTGCTGGCACGTTTGGCTGTCCAGAAACGACTCAATCTTCAACGATAAGAATCCATCTATCCTTCACCTTAGTTCTCTCATTTTGCCTGAAGCAAACAATCTTGCTAGGACAATTCAAGTTAAGCCAACAGTTCGGCGGCCTCTACACATTCCTTTGGACAGGGCGGTGGCCTGGTTTGACGGGGCCTCTCAACTAGGAGGCGCGCTTTGTGGAGCAGGGGGGAAAATAGTTTTAAATCCTCATTCAAGTATTATCTGGACTTTGAACTGCAGACAAGGCTCCAACACAAAGGCAGAGCTCATTGGTGCTTGGACCTCGCTAGTTTTGGCTAGTCGCCACACTGATGATTTGCTGCTCCTCGGTGACTCCAAAATCACTATTGATTGGCTGAACGGAATGGCAGACTTCCGCGTGGCAGCCCTTAATTGCTGGAAGGAACGGACCAAAGATGCTACTCTTCTCTTCAGAAATCTTACCTTCCAGCACATTTTCCGAGAAGAAAACAAAGAGGCTGACTCACTCTCGAAAAAGGCTCTGCACCTTCCCCCGAGTCAAATTTTCTTTTCATTTTGGGAGGACGGCCATGAAGGCACTTCATATAAGATAAATCTTTGATTGGATACCTTAGTAGTATAAATCAGAACTTTGTCTAAATTTCCTGTATTTGTTGGGCCATAGATGGTTTTGATCAAAGTATTTGTGGAATTGGCTTGATCAGCTGACGTAATTGAAATCCGACATGTAAACTTTTATATCCTTTTGAATATAAAGAGCATTTTTTTCTCGTGGAAAAAAAGAAAAATTCTTGAGTATTTCATTGTATTTCAAGAATAACATCCAAGGTAAATATTAGAATTTATAGGGTATAAGATTGATTAACAATAGGGTTCGAAGCCATTACAACTATATGCTCGTTATGACTCAACATATCACTTGCGGGAATTGAATCCGACCGGGGAGGATAATGTCACTTGATGTTGGCGTTCGGAAGTCACTCCTGGATTGCTAGCAGGAGCAGAGCCCGAAGCCCATCAGTTTAATGTCACGATTTGTTTTAAAGGGTGATCAAATGGAGGAAAACTCAGAACA
>ML780908.1:307959-339364 GCA_009831015.1 Picea engelmannii
CAGCTGACGTAATTGAAATCCGACATGTAAACTTTTATATCCTTTTGAATATAAAGAGCATTTTTTTCTCGTGGAAAAAAAGAAAAATTCTTGAGTATTTCATTGTATTTCAAGAATAACATCCAAGGTAAATATTAGAATTTCTAGGGTATAAGATTGATTAACAATAGGGTTCGAAGCCATTACAACTATATGCTCGTTATGACTCAACATATCACTTGCGGGAATTGAATCCGACCGGGGAGGATAACAAATTCCTCCCAACCACCCAACCTAAATCCAATTGAAAAAACTCTAATAAGAGTTTAAAAAGTAATGCTTGTAATTTTGATATTGTTTTTTTTTCCCTTTTATATTTATATATTCTATTTATGAATTTTTTTAAATGTTGTTTTTTTATGAAGAATTTGATAATTTATGCAAGAAAAACAATATATATAAAACACACAAAACAAGGCTACTATGTAGCATATACCTACGGAATATAATAATGAAAGTATTGTTTAAGGAGATAGGGAGAGAAGGAGTAGGCATGAAATGACTAGATGGTAGAACTATTTATTACAATATCATTAGGGGAAGTGAAAGCAACAATAAGACTTCAAAGTTTTTGGCCAATAAGATATCAGATAATTGAGATTTAAAATTTAAAATTAATCATTATTTTTTAAAACTTTAGATAAATGGGTGTATATTTTATGGTCAACCATGAACTAATAGAAAGTCAAACCTAACTCAACACTATATACCATGCCTTTCGGCAGGTATAATAACAATGAAACATACACAATATACAAAGATTTATCTTCAAAACTCTAAATTGAGAAAACCTATCTAATTGAAATTCACTTCTCTCTCTATGTCATTATATTAACTTCATTGTTTATAATATATTATTTAGGTATTTCATAGCATCCAAAACCCTAATATGTTAATCCGTATTAGATTACAACTCTAATTCCTTAATTACAATTAGTTTATAATAAGTTGAAAAACCATTGGCCAAAAAAACACAAAATGGACAAAAACCAAACCCAAAATTTTCTTTCGAGGGCTATTGAGGGCCCAATGTCCCCTTGCGTCCCCCAAGCCAAGGGGTGATCACTCCTCCCAAACCCCCTTTTCTTTAGGACGTGACTAATTTACCTACAAAAAGTACAACATGTGCCCAACACTTTGGGGACTTGTACAATTACGAATCCATTTAATTAAAAAACTATTTCAAAATAACTCCAAAACATTCTAGATTAAACAATTGCAATACTCGCCCAAAAAAACATTGAAAAAAACACAAAACAATCCAAAAATAGACTCGTTGTTTTCTTTGAGTGCTAGTGAGGGCCCAATCCTCGCGTTCCCCAAGCCAGGGGGGTGATCACCACTCCCCCTCGTGAACCCCCTTTTCTTTAGGATGTGACTAATTTTACCTACAAAGAGTACAACACATGCCCAACACTTTGGGGACCTGTACAGTTATTAATCCATTTAATTAAAAAACTATTTCAAAATAACTTCAAAACATTCTAGATTAAGCAATTGCAATACTTACCCAAAAAAACATTGAAAAAAGCACAAAAGAGTCCAAAAACGGACTCACAATTTTCTTTGAGTGCTAGTGAGGGCCCAATGGCCCCTCACGTCCCCCAAACAAGGGGGTTGGTCACCACTCCCCATCGTGAACCCCCTTTTCTTTATGATGAGACTGATTTTTGCTACAAAGAGTACAACACATGCCCAACACTTTGGAGACCTATACAATTACACATTCATATAATTAAAAAACAATTTCAAAATAACTTCAAAACATTCTAGACCAAACAATTGCAATACTCACCCAAAAAAACATTGAAAAAATGAGATTTCACAATATAAGGGAACAAAGCTTGAGCAACATCAAACCACTTCATTCGAGATTGCAACTAATTGGCCCAAAAATAATTACATTTTTGTTGTAGAACATAGGTTGGATGTGTGTAGGACTAGGGTCATGAGCATGACCTTTGAATCATCACCATTGATGATGAAAAGGTAAAAAAAAAGACCATGGTATCAATGAAAAAAAGCATGACAGTGTAAAGGCAAAAGGCTCTATTGAGTGAAGATGGAATTGTAGTACAATGCGTGACAGAAAATCAATCACAAACACAACAAGAATGTGAATACTTTGGTGTATGCAAAGTGTCATGATCTAAAATTAGAGGACAACTTAAAGAGACTCGATCAATTAAGTTATATGCACATAATCATGAATATACATGCAAAATAATGAATAAGATTCTAAAATTAGAGGACAACTTAAAGAGACTCGATCAATTAAGTTATATGCACATTATCATGAATATACATGCAAAATAATGAATAAGATGCACATAGAGCAAATTAAAATGAAACAATTTTCCTATTAATATGTACATGTTTTATACAATGCTTTGTGACATTTAGCGTGCGATATAAAATATGACTAACTAATTTACTCTCTTATCTATACTCCATATTATACATAATATATATAAGAGTATTTTCTAGTTACAAGATCAAGATTCAATTTCCGAAGGCGCTTTTGGTGGGGTAACTATTCATCTTCTTAACGCGTAGGTTAGACTCCCATAATGATCTTTGGTGATATTGGGCATTCTTGGTTGTAGGCATGCAGGTAGACCAGGGGCTTGCTCATGGTATTGGAGAGTGTGCACATATGGTTTGGAACTTGGTGTGCATAACATTGTCTATGCCAAATGTTGTTGAGGTTTTGGGCTACTACTTTGTAGGAAGCTAGGTGTTGTCCCTTAGACCTTACAAGGGGCACTACCCCTTAACTTCACTTCATGAGAATAATTAGGGACCAAGTGTGATCTAGTTGGAGGAGGTAGATGTAGGAGATATATGCTTTCTAACATGCGTGAAGCTATGCCAATTATCCATGGATATGCTGGGATCATGCCAAATGGTGAGTTATTACACTAGCATGAGCCCAAGACATAGCATTACTCACCTTCTACACCACCCCATTATTAAGGATATACAAATGACACTTTAACGATAATTTATTAAAAAAATGAGTGAGTTAAAAAGTGGACAAAGTCGATCTATCCCATAAATTTATTAAAGTTTTTGGGGATTTGCGGGAAGACGGGGTTTGCCGAAAGATTAGGCTACTCCGGTCCATGCTTCCAATGGTATGTTTTTTTCCACGGTGTGCCTTAGCCACGTCACAAATGCCGCGTTAGTGCGAGGGGTTCTTGCTGATGTGGCAAAATAACCACAGTGGATAACTATTGGATGGGCCACCGCCCAATTATCTCTTACACCTCCATCCACCAAATTCCGAAAATGTAATATGGTGTGACGGTGGAAAGCTTGAGCACCGACCCACCAAATATTATCAAAGGCCAGCAAAGCAAATTAGCAACAAATTCCAATGGTTCCAACTTCCACGATTCTCAGCCTTCACTTCTTAACTGGACTATAAAGCTACGACAATTGTCCAAATACCGATAACTAACTCTGGTTGCATTAATAGATCAATTATTTATTTTATTTTCCAACAGGGTCCGATCTATCTAGATGCTTAGTAAGAGCACATAAACTATTGAATTAAACTCGGTTATTTGTATAAATACCTCTCATAACTCTTCTGTCACAAGCAAATGTGTCGATGGGCTCAGTCGGTTTATGTAGCTAGAGCTTACAAATGACAAGATGCAGCTGATGGGTATATATCATTGGCCCCAAAAGCACTAGATCTGGTAATTTTGTCTATCCCATTTTGGTTTTTTTACTCAGAATGCACTCTATTCTGGTTGATTTCTTCATACAAACATGCCATGGAGAGATTTTATTTAGATTACAGAATGCAAACCAAAGTAAAACATTAGATCTAAATAGATATATTGTTGCATGGGCTTATTTTGCTTTTTTTTATCCCTGTGTGTATGATTAATCACAGATCTCGAAGTTGGGTTTATTGCATTGATAGATCTGTAGTCTAACCATCTGCAACTGCATGACATTGGTACTAAACGCCTCAATGGCAAAATCTACACATGGGTTTTTGAATTGAATGCTTGTTTGTGATTTCTAGGCCTGATTTGTAGTGGGGATAGCTTGTCAAGGTTCAGTTGGTGAAAATGGCGGTCGGTAAGCATGGTCGTCAGGATAAACAGGCATCATCGTCACTGTGTTTTAGAGGGACAGTGGTTATTTTTGTTGGGGTTTGTATTCTTGCTGTATGGATGATGAACTCATCTTCACCTGTGCCAGCAGAAAGACAAAGCTTCAATGGCATTAGGAAAATCAGTCCAGAGAGCCGGGGGAAACCGAGTGATTCTTCTCCCGGGTCTCAAGAGACAAGGGAGAAGACGAAAGATTCTTCTGCGGTGTCTTTTGAAGACAGCCCTGGAGATCTGCCAGAGGATGCCATCAAAGGGGATGATGGGGAGGAGCTTGAGAAGATAAAGAACCCTGAGATCCAGCAGAAGACCCAACAAGATAAAACATCTGATGATGGGGCTGCTAATTCAAATGAGGAGAATAAGGAAGATGAGAACTCTGATGGTGCTGGGAAATCGATCGAAGAAAATATATCAGATGGGGATGGGAATTCAAATGAAGAAGAAAAATCAGATGGGGATGTGAAACCAAAAGAGGAGAAATCGGATGAAAATCAAAATGAAGGAAAAGATGAGGAGGATGTGACCGTGAATGACAATGAAGAAACTACTGAGAAAGGAGGTAATGAAACTGACAGTCAGGAAAAGAAAGACATTGAAGAGGAGAAGAAAGAGGCCGAAAACAATAACCAGCCCGAGAAGAGTGGAGGCAGCGACTCGTCTGGAAATGAAAACAGTGAGGACAAGTCAAAAACTGAGGGTGAGCCAGAGAAAGATGGAAATAAAGAAAGCACAACAGACTCTAAATTACCAGATGCATTACCTAATGGTGGGCAGGCTGAGCTTCTTAAGGAAAACACCATCGAACCCGGGACCTGGGAAACACAAGCTGCGGAGTCTAAAGAGGAGAAGGGAAGACAGGAATCTGAGAACTTGAAAGACGAGAAACAAGAATCACCCCAGTCGCAGAGTCAGACCCCAGAGGACAAGTCCCTAAAGGGTCATGAGTCTAGTAAGCAGCTGGAAGGTCAGGACAAGGATTCCAAAGAATCAAAAGAGAACAACAAAGACCAGTCCAATGAAGCTATTGCCTACTCGCATAATTGGCAAATTTGCAGTTCAACAGCTGGTCCAGATTACATTCCTTGTCTTGATAATTTGGAGGCTATCCAAAAGCTCCCAAGTACTAAACATTATGAGCATCGAGAGAGACATTGCCCTAAAGATCCACCAACTTGTCTTGTTCCTCTTCCGGAAGGCTACAGATTGCCCGTACATTGGCCAGAGAGCAGAGATAAGGTTCTGGAAGCTGAAGCTGATGCATCCATGAATTCGTAGATAGAATCCCAAAACATATAATTTTCTTATTATAACTTTTCTAAAACATATAATTTGCTTATTGTAACTTTTCTAAACATATAATCTGCTTATTGGTCTTTACTTTGATGCAGATATGGTACAACAATGTCCCACACACCAAGCTTGCGGAGTATAAAAAACGTCAAAATTGGGTGAGGGTGTCCGGAGAACATATTACTTTCCCTGGAGGTGGAACTCAATTCAAAAATGGAGCTCTTCATTACATAGACTTTATTGAGGAGGTGTGTCTTATCTATTCTCAATTTCAAGTTATATTCCATTACCTGAGATTCTGAAGGTAGAGACTACATAGATATCACATTACTTGATGATTGGAGGCAGATATGATCCTCTTGCTTTCTGTTTTACTTGATGACAAGAATTACTTTTATCTTATTTCACCTACCTCATGCTTGTATCTTCTTTTTTCCTGGAAACCCTTTTAGTATTTCTCCACATTTAGTGGATGGTAAATGGGGTAAACCATTGACCCTGATTACCGAGCCTAACCCCAAGGGGATCAAGAGAGGTCGAACCCGTGACTTCCGCAACTAATCACTGGGGGAGAGATCTAACGTCAAGATCGCTTAAGCGGGCTAAACCTCCTGCTTGTATTTTCACTTATATAAAATAAGAAGATATAAGTAACATGAAAAACCTTGCTATCACAATTATTTATATGTTTTGCATGCAATCAGATTGACACTTCCTTTGCAGAAGTGGAAATACTGGATTTGAAGGTCACTTCCATATTACATTTCATATTTGGCACATGCGATTTAAACTTTAAAGTACCGTGGAAACAGATTCCTTGCCATTTTTTTGAGGACATTAACAAGAGTAGTAACTACCTGTGCACCCAGACAAATAGGAAAATAAGAGTAGTAGCTACCTGTGCACCCAGACAAATAGGAAAATAGGAGGAGATCAAGTGGACACTTAATAGTAAAAATAGGAAATGTGGTAGTTGGATAAGGATTAATCTCTATTTTATATTTTTAAATAAGGAATTACTTGTGCATATTGTTATACACATTACGCAACATGTAATAACAACAATATGTAGTAATTACCTGCTAATAATTTAAAAAAATGAAAGCATTTAGTTCTTTTTATAAGAAAAGTTCATCGATGTTATTGACTGAAAATGAATTTGTGATCTTGACAGACTATCCCAGATGTTGCATGGGGAAGGCGGAGCCGTGTGGTATTGGATGTCGGTTGTGGAGTTGCCAGTTTTGGAGGCTTCCTATTTGAAAGACAGGTCCTGACCATGTCCCTTGCACCTAAGGATGAGCATGAAGCACAAGTGCAGTTTGCTCTTGAACGTGGTATTCCTGCAATATCAGCTGTGATGGGCACTCAAAGGCTTCCTTTTCCCAGTACTGTTTTTGATATTGTGCATTGTGCTCGATGCAGGGTTCCATGGCATGCTGATGGTCTGTCCTTCGAACTTGCTCAAATTGTACACTACACTTTTATTTTATGTTCCTCAGTTTCTGCACACAAGCTTTTCAAGAATTTCCTTACTGTCATTAACAGTGGTCCATTCAAATGCAGGTGGCAAGCTTCTTCTTGAGCTAAATCGCTTATTAAGGCCAGGGGGTTATTTTGTGTGGTCAGCTACTCCTGTCTACCAAAGCAAGGAGGAAGATGTTCAGATCTGGAAAGGTGAGAAATCAATGCTATTTTATTGTGACTTCTTTTTCTGAACAGAATATTTTCTGCAGGTTCTAATATTTTCCTTTTCCCAGGGATAAAACATGGTTCTCGTTAGTCATTACTTGACTGCGATTTCTGTTGTTTTCTGACAAGAAGATCAAAAAATAACATTTAGTCATGTATGGCAACGATCATTGATAACCTTGATTAACTGGGCTATCTGATCACATTTGCAGTTTTTTGCATTTAAAAAGGATTACCTTGGTTCTTATCAGTCTTTTTTCCTGAATACATATTCTGGACTTTCCGAGGAGATTAAACACTTTCCTTTTATGAAGATATCCAATCTTCTTGCCAAATGTTGACTAAATGCCAGGCAGTTCTTTCTAAGTATTTAAAGGTTATTGCATCAAGTGCTTAGGCACTGCCTAGTGACTAACAGTGGCAATACATGTTAGTCAACCATTCTCAGATTATATATTGATCATAGTTGACTATAACTTATGATTTGTGTTACTTAGCTCTTCCACCAATTCTGAGAGATATTGGTATTCTCTTAGGATCTTTGCTATGTCAAATTCTTTTCACCCTTTCTGTGTCATTTATGGGTTATTATTGGTTTTTTCTATTGTTTATAATACCTTACACCAAACAAGGTACTAAAAGGTTGCAACTGCCAGTGGACAAATCTTAGATCGGCCTTGTTTAAACTTTATGTCTCATTTTTGGGTGGAATCAAGCATAGATTACTATTTGCTTAAGAAAATTCTACTAGTTCCAGACGAATCCAGAGCACGGTGACTCCCGTCCGTCAGATTAATTCCCAGATTCAGAGGAGCAGCCATAGATCTATTTAGAGTTTATTTCTTTCGGCCTCAGATGTGAGGAGTATCCCCCTCTCCTACATCCCCCAGGATCATACATCTGGACCCTGATAGTTCCCGAGGACTCCAACAGCGAGACAGCGAGGCAGTGCCCAGTTTGCCCCCTTTGCCCTAGGCTACAGATCCAGGAGACCTTGACATCATTAGCCTCAGACCTCTCTCTCACTCTCTCTCCTGACAGACTTTTGAGTTGTCCACTTTTCCAATCTTGGACATACTCACTTATATTTGGATCACCGTACTTTTGTTACGGTCATATACATGTGTTGTGAGGCTGTACTACTGCAGGTTTCTTTCTTTCCTTTATTTATGTTATTTTCGGCATTTTCTAGGAGCTGCTCTTGCACTTCCACATTGTATTCATACTTGCTGTAGTCTTCAGTCTCATTGAACTGATTTTGTGGTCATTTGTTGGACATTAATAAAATTATTTTATCTTATCATGACACATTTCTTACCTCTTCATGGCAATCTTATTTATAATTTTACTTTAAATAGTTCTATGCATATTGTCTGTCAAAAACATTTAATTCTATATTGTTTGCTTTTACAATGTTTTCAGAGATGTCTTCTTTGACGGCATCCATCTGCTGGAATCTCCTTGCAAAGAAAAATGATGAAATCAATGAAGTGGGTGTTGCAATCTATCAAAAACCAACTTCTAACACTTGCTACGAATCCAGACGGAAAAATGAGCCTCCTTTGTGTGAAGAGGAAGGCGATCCTAATGCAGCTTGGTATTTAATTTGTTTTTAATTGAACTTGCTATCTGAAGCTTGTATTTCATTAAAATGAAATGAGTGCTTGATAGATAATGTGCATGTGCTGTTATATACTGTAGTAACTGGTTTCAGTGAAGTCATTGGACCTCAACTGTAGTTGCATATCATCTGATTAGTTACACAAGTTCTTTCTTTCCCGACAGGTATGTTCCAATGGAGAGTTGCTTGCAAAGAGTGCCACATGAGGATGATGAACGTGGAACTGAGTGGCCAGAGGAGTGGCCTTCAAGGCTTGAAAAAGTTCCTTACTGGTTAAAGAAGGATGTGCATGATCATTACATATCAGATACAGAGCATTGGAAAAGGATTGTTAGCAAGTCATACCTTCCGGGGATGGGAATTGATTGGTCTGCTGTTCGGAATGTTATGGACATGAAAGCAGTTTATGGAGGGTACTTATTTTTATCCTTTATCAATAAATATAGCCATAGAGATAGATGGTCATCCGTCTCAAATGTTTAGGGATCAGACACACGTAGCCTATGAAGAGATGTGTGCTTGATTCTTCTCCACTCTTGGTAAATCATCCTAGCTAGTAGAAACTGCTTTTGAGTTTTTAATTCCTTGCATGAAAAGACCATATGATCTGCTACCTTTTCTGTTGATCTTTGGTTGTTAAATAGACAGAGGACCTTCTGTGTAAGATATTACAACATAAAGATAGCTTGCACAGGGAGGGTAGTAATTTGGATTCCTTCTATTTTCATTCAAACATGCATCACGGGTAGACACAGGTCCTACAACTGAGATTGTTGATGCCTGAAATCATCACTACCTCATTGACTGTAAACTTTTTTGTCTTTTATTCTCAATTGTTGCATTCAGGGCATTCTGCCTGAAATGTTTTTGGCTTAAAGTAGTTTCTTTTTTTATGTTTTACAATGTGACATTATAGGAACACCTAGGTGCATTTCCCAACAACAATGATTAGAAGTCACTAGATTTTGTTATGGATGGTATGGGAATAAATTTTTGATTCATGATTGAATGCTTTTAAATGGTGCCCTAGAATTAGGTGCATTTCCCAACAACAATGATTAGAGGCTACTTATGTGAAAACATTGAACAGGCTACGAATTTGACCCAGACCTGCCTCCTTTTGGTGGCCTGCTCTACCACCGAGTTACATGCACTGTAGATGATTGGCAATTCCATGTTCAGGTGTGGATCGATACTCAGCAACCCCTGTAAAGCCACATCACCCATTTAGACCTAGGGCTGGGAAATTTAACCCAGACATGCCTCCTGTTGGTGGCCTGCTCTACCACTGAGTTATATGCCCCGTAGATGATTGGCAATTCCATGTTCAGGTGTGGATTGATACTCAGCACCCCCTGTAAAGCCACATCAGTCATTTAGACCTAGGGGAACCCCTAGCCACAAATCTCTGAAACCAAGTTAAAACATTGGACAGGCTAGGAATTGAACCCACGGCCCACCCCTGGTCCGTGGGCTTCTCTACCACTGAGCTACATGCGCAACTGGTGACGGGCAACACCATGTTCAAGTGTGGATTGATAGTTTGACTGCTTGCTTGAATTATTTTTGAATGATATTGGAATAATCTTTTGGTATGAACTCGCTCATTTTGGCTGTCCCAGCCCATCTCATTTTCCTATTATCTGGGGATGGGCTTGAATTATTTTTGGATGGTATTGGAATAATCTTTTGGTACAAACTCGCTCCTTTTGGCTGTCCTAGCCCATCTCATTTCCCTATTACCTGGGGATGGATCTTTTTAATTTTTTTCAACGTGTCATCATGCAACTTAGCTTTCCATTTAATACATCATTGCTTCCAAACTTGTTGATTTAAGGGATTTTTTTATGTTAAACTTTGCTGTTGGTATTACTCACGAGTCAATATTATATCCTGGCAAAGTTGAATGTGGGTGTTCGTCTGTTATTTATGTGAACATATATTATAGCAGTGATTATTTTGGCAGGATCCTGATTTTCACATATTAAGTATTTTGCAAAATTGCAGCATCTGGACAATGATCATTTAGACTTGACCCCCGTTCTATGCATGTTATGTATGTGGCAGATTTGCAGCAGCTCTAGCATCACAGTCAGTTTGGGTTATGAATGTTGTGCCAATTGATGCTCCAAACACGCTTCCAATTATCTATGAGCGTGGTCTATTTGGTATATATCATGACTGGTGTGAGTCGTTTAATACTTACCCCAGAACATATGATCTTTTGCATGCTGATCACTTGTTCTCTAAGTTGAATAAAAGGTGGGAATGCACACCTATGATTTTTGATTATTTTGAAAGTACTTTCTTATTTTTTCCATAAATATTAGATAATATTCAATATAGTCGTTTGGCAGCTTAATCTTCCAATTGGCATCTTTTTCGACCAAAAGCTTTACTGACTAGCCTACAAGATAAAGAGACAGAGAATTGATAATGTAATTGAATGCTGCAGGTGCAGCTTAGTTCCTGTAATGGCGGAGGTTGATCGCATTTTAAGGCCAGGGGGTTCAATCATCTTCCGTGATAGGGTGGAGACACTGAATGAATTGGAAAACATGATAAAGTCACTACAGTGGCAAATCCGAATGACATATTCTCAAGATCAGGAAGGGATCCTATGTGCACAGAAGACCATGTGGCGGCCACAGCAAGTAGCTTGAATGCTTTTATTCAATTTATCTGGCAGCAACATTCAAGTATACAAATGGTTCAAGTCAGTGCGGAACCTGCTCCACTGTATGTTAGAGCCTGAATTTCTTCCAGAAGACCAAGTTGTTTTTTGATTCTTTAATTGTATTGCCAGAATCTGTTCACCTTTACTAGATTTTATTAGCTGTCTATATATTCCTCCCTATCCCCTTCAAATGAAGGGAATTTATGTAGGAACATACATGTTTAATCGTTCAGCTAATTTCTGGATGGAGCATGTTTGTTTAGTATTTCAGATAATTCTGGATT
Source organism: Picea engelmannii (assembly GCA_009831015.1). Taxonomy (NCBI): domain Eukaryota; kingdom Viridiplantae; phylum Streptophyta; class Pinopsida; order Pinales; family Pinaceae; genus Picea; species Picea engelmannii. The sequence continues at coordinate 319,696 of ML780908.1, forward strand.
AGTATCATTTGTTTCGACTCTGGGGCTTTAACAGGGATTTGGTCACACTCATTTGTGATATGAGTTTTATTTAATTTTAACTGTGACAAATTATAAGGCTTATTCTCTACAAACTACTTTCGCCAGAACTTTTTTGAATTTTATAAGAGGCTGGTCCCTCTCTGGGGTGTTATTTTTGAGGGTCAATATTGTAGAAGGAGCAAGACGTACTGTCATTCTTGAAATACAAGAAATTAACATCTTTATATAACTAAAATCCTGTGTCCTACTGTCCTTGGAGTTAAAATACCGTTTGACCGTAGAGATACATTGTTTTTCCTAAAACCATAGATTATATATATTCCCTTTTGCGGAGTTATTTTTGGGATGCAATTTTGTTGAAGGTGCTAAATTATGGGGTGCCATTTTTGAATGACAGAAATGGGCTTCTCGAAATAAATAACGATCTGTAAATATCCTGCAAATAATTGGAATTAAATGAGTAGTTTGAGCTTATAAGTACACAGTTTTGCTTAAAAGAGTATATCTGCCTATTTGATTAATTTGGTTCTGCTGGAAATTTTGTCCAGGGCTCATTATAAGAATAACTGGGAATTACAGAAAGAGCTCCCAAAAATACAAAAGGAACATGCTATACATATTTCTAGACTTTGTAGCAAGCTGAATTTAACAGTTGGTTTTGTTGGTCTGAACTTCATTATATAAGAGTAATCATAATTACATAATTAGTCGCCAAATGTACAAAAGGAACATGTTATATATGTATATATACTTTGTAGCGAACTTCAAAAAGAGGACTTCCTAGTTCTCATAAAAGTTCTACAATATTCGATGGAAGCAGAGTATCCAGATTCAGCTTGGTTTATGGCATGCCGATGCCTCACAACTTGGACTGGATAGAAATTTAATAAATACACAAATAAAAAACCACACAGTTATGTCAAACTCATGGGTCTGAAAAACTTGCTACTATTGAGCTTTTGTTTAGGTTAAATTGACTTGACCTGGTTTTGGCACCGAGCTTGAAAACCCATCAAATTTGCAGGGTGGTTGAACACTTCATATGATGGTATTACTACATTACAGGATTTAAAGCTAAAAAACGAATATCAACCATGTCACTCCAATATTAGTAATAAACGACATATTTGAACCTTTCATATGATGGGACTACTATAATGCAGGATTTAAAGGTTAAAAACTAATATCAACCATTTCCTTTGTATGAAATGGAAAGAAAATCATGGCACTCTAACAATTGTATTAGAATGGTTAACTTGGACTTGTCTTAAAGGTTAAAAACTAATATCAACCATTTCCTTCGTATGAAATGGAAAGAAAATCATGGCACTCTAACATGTGTAATAGAATGGTTAACTTGGACTTGTCTTCTGTGCTAATATTTATGAAGTTTGTTATTATATTAGTTATGGTCAAATAGAGAATGCCTCTATATGAATAGTCTTTTTGAGTGGTCTAAGGAGGTTGTTGGATGAGATTGATATTTTCTCAACTAGTTATGATTGTGATGAGGTCATTTTTAAACAAATGCTTCATGTATTTGTGTGTGTACAATTACCATTTATAAAAAGAACTATAAACACAGTTTTATGTGACATCTCTCTTCATTTATTTCTGATATGGTATTAGAGCCAATGGAATTCTTTTATTTCTGATATGGTATTAGAGCCAATGGAACTCGTGAAGTGAGAAGCTTATGTGAGGAGTTCTTCTCGAAGAAATCCTCCACAGCTGAAGAATGATAGGAAGCTAATTTTTGAATGTTGTAGTAATAAGTTCTTCTCCAATAACTCCTTAGGCTAATTTTTGAATGTTGTATATAATATGAGTACAAAGAAAGTTGATGTTTCTCTTTGAATGATAAGAAGCTAATTTTTGAATGTTGTAGTAATAGAAGATTAGTACAAAGAAAGTTGATGTTTCTCTTTGAATGTTTTGTTACAAGTTGATGTTTCTCTTTGAATGTTTTGTTACCAAACTGTGTTTTTGGTTTTGTTGAGGTTTGTCCATTGTTGGATGTGATGCTCATGGAAGTTAAACAAAGCGATTCCCAAGGATACCAAGTGCGGCATGCGAGTGATCTAAATGCGTGAGCCACTAACATAGGTAGAAATCTCCACCTCCATCCTATCTAGATGGCTCAGGGTTTCTTCCCGGAAAATCAAGAATTGCGGGTGGGTAAACGCTACGAGGGTGGCATCATCACCACCATCTACAAGGAAGACGCAAAGTGGGAGCAGTTTGAAAGAAAATCATTGCATACAAGGAAGACGCAAAGTGGGAGCAGTTTGAAAGAAAATCATTGCATCCAGATGAGCATGTTACAGTTCAGTATTAGGTTGATGTGTGATTTTGTGCTTAATTTCAATGCATGTTACTTTTAAATTAATAATAATAATTTAAAGTAAATGAAAATTACTTGTAAAACCGGACTTAAGATGGATCTATACTGATAATTTTTATGCACAGTACCATAGAGGCTCCTGACATTTGGAGTCATGTTAAAGTTTGAACTATTATAAGTCTCATATGGTGTTGGTTGATTCAAGTGTACATATTGTTCTTTACAAACCGGTCACGGTTTCGTCTTCAAGTGATGATGATCGATTAGAGCATAGTCGGGGGGGTTTGTCGCAATGAGTAACCAGGCAATGAGCTCTACGGAACCAGGAGTTGATGCCAAGATTGCCCTGTGGAAAGCACTGTGTGCTTAACGAGTTATTCTTAACAATGAGATATATAGCATTGGTAGGGGAAACAATCGAAGAATTGACGGTCTAGAAAATATAGATGAAATAACAATAAAATTTATTGCAATAAATCTTCGTAAAAGACCTACACCAGAGACCAATGATCTTGGGAATAATGAACTGCTTGGAAAGGAGAAGTTAGGTGCAGAACTCTGAGCGAGGGACTGGATCATTAGATGGGGATGACGAAGGCTATTGGCAAATGTTATTAAAGGTATATGGCAGAAGCATTTCAAGCATTGGAAAACTAATTGGCATATGGCAGAAGCATTTCAAGCATTCGGATGCCAATTGTCATATATTTGGAGCTCATTTTTAAAATTCCAGAAGGAACATAGCATAGAAATATCCGAATATTTGTAGTGTGGGCAGAAGACCAAAGTATTGAGTGGCCAATGTGGTTAGTACACTCGATGGAACTTCAGCACAATGAGACATTTAATGAAGATTCTGAGGATGGTTCCCACTACACGCATTTTGCTAAGGAATAACTTACAAGGACCCCAAATGAAGGTCCAGCATTAGCCACAGAGTCTTGTGCTGATAAAGAGCATTGAGCAAATGAAGATAAACAACCATTCTGTTCAAGATTTGCAAATTTTGGGTAGTCCATCTCATGTTCCAGTCATTTATGTTGAATGACATATGATCCAGTGCCAGAAATCTTGTTTTGTTGAAGATATCGCCTCTTTCAGCCTTAATGGAATCCTTGGACAAAACCAGAGCTACCATTGTGCCAAATGCAGCAATAAATAGTTTGCCTTCAAAGTCAACGAATCATGTTCCAGTGAGAAGAGCACTGAGGGTGGTAGTTTTTGTCCATGGATTTCACGGTCATCATCTAGATTCACGGCTAGTCCGGAACCAATGGCTCCTGATTGGTCCAGGTGCAGAGTCTCTTATATCAAGGAACAAATGAAGATAAAATGACCAGTAATTTTAGAGAACTAGGACATGAGAAATTAAGTCTTCAATTTAGGGTGGATGTTCCTTTAAAGTAAAAAAGGGCTTAGTAAAAAGGTACTGGGTCCATATGTCAAAAAGGGCTTATTAAAAAGGTACCGGGTCCATATGTCATATGGTAGGGGAGGAAAGTCTCAATATAACATTAGACAAGATAGGGGAGGAAAGTCGCAAGATAACTTTCCTCCCCTACCATATAAGTCATTTTATGTTAGGTCAAAGTTCATTTCATAGTTGTTTTCTATCCAACGTTTTAAATTCAAAGTGAAGGTCCAAAATTTCCAAGTTCATGGTACTTGATTTAGACGTTATCAAGTACGTGGCCATGCTGTAGTGAAAGTGTCTTTTATGATGTGATTGGTTATATGAGAAATAGTTGGTTCTCATAAAGTATGATGATGGTTTAGTGGTGTTTATTTGAAAGAATAAATGTTGTAAGGATTGAAATACATCTATGAAAGAAACATTATATAATGTCTTCTTATGTGTTTTGACCAAGTTGAAAATGAGAGGAGTGTAAAGGGATTACTTCAGACATGAAATATCTCTTGGTTGTAAAGAAATGGTCAAAATTGTAGCTCTTAGGAAGTGGTCTGTGATGGGAAGTAGCATTGAGTCACCTAACTTCATGTTGGGAGAATTCATCCATATAAGAATTAGACAATTACGATATTGGACAGATTTGTTTTGCAGGTTATAGATAATTGAAGACAAAGATGAAGACACCAATGATGTGCATGACTTCAAAGGAACATAAAGAAGAATATATCCACAAAGGAAAGCATTATGGTTCTATGGTATTTGGGGCAAGGTTTAAAATTTGCATAATGTAATTGGGCATATGTTTGTAAAAGCCCTATATAAGCATGCATACCCTTGGTTTGGCTGTGGTGCATTAAAATCATGGTTTGGTATTCAACAATGGTTGTGACATTAGACTCACAAGTTGAAGGTTAGATGTTCATTGTTGAAGGTTAGGTTGTCACCAATATAAGGAGTTGGTAACACTTGTGTGTTGGGTGAGCTGTTCACTGGTTGCAGACTTTGGGTGATGTTGGACCAATTGTGTCAGAAGATTCAAGGAATATGTTAGTAGAGAGCAAGGTGCATCACTTGCACTGGTTAGTTCTTGGAAATTGCCAGTGGAGTTGTTTGCACATTATGGGGGAGTTCATCAAGGAGTTGAATGAACCATGTACATGAGGACTTCCTACTAGATTGATGGTTACAATGGTTGAGTATCCATGTATTTCGATGGATGATTGTTCCTTTATATGGACTTTGACAGTTTGGTGGTGACTCTATGCTTGAGGTACGAAATACAAATACCAGGTTAGACCAAGTAAAAACTTTGCAGTGTAGCCGAAGAAACGTTTGTTATAGTAGACTAGAAAATAATGAAGATCTCATTGGACAAGACAAGTACTCATTAAGGGGGAGTATTAGAATAGTTAACTCATGCTTGTCTTGTGTGCTGATATTTAGTCGCATAAAGTTTGTTATTGTATCAGTTATCGTTAAGTAGAGAATGTCTCTTGCTGAATAACATTCTTGAGTGGTTTTAGGAGATTGTTGGATGAGAGCTAAATTACCTCCTAGTTTAGTTTGTGGTTGAAATATTCTCTCAACTAATTATGATTGTGATGCGATAGTGTATCTATCTTTATGCAAAGACTTCATATATTTATGTATACAATTATATGAATAAAAAAACTATAAACAAAGTTGTGTGCGAGATCTCTCTATTCTCATTTCTGATAACTTGTAATAAACAACATATTTCACATTAAAAAAAAAACATTTTTTTTACTAAAGTAGAATCATTGTGGTACCTTGTATCCCTATAAAATAAATTCATCTAAGTTTTTCTGTATTCATTATCCTTTCTAAGTGGAGGTTCGTTCATAACTCATCAAAACATTGTTACATACCTGACTTTATACATCAAACCACACTATTCTTAACTGGGCTGTACCCATTTTCACATCTGATGCTTCATGGTCTCACATTTCGTCGAGTTTTTAATGCTTTTATAATTTTGTAATTAAATAAGGTAAAAATGTAATAATAGTAATGATGATTATGAAGAAAATAGTTTTCCATTGTTTAAATTCCTTTCAAAAGTTTGTTTGATTTATTATGATATTTCTAATCAATTTGAAATTTTATGAATGAAATTTTTTGAATTTTGGAAATATATAAGCTAAGTGGTTCTTAGCTATATATAATCATCGTAATTTATATTAATTTTAATACATAAAATTTATCATAGAAATTACATAGATGGTTTAAAAATAAATATAATAGAAGAATGAAAGCGCCACTTATTCTTATATTGAGTAAGTGCTGATTCACATATTTCAGTGTATGATTTTGATGTTGAATTAGTAGAATATATAATTAGTAATTTCAAGGGTTAAGTTCCATTGTAGGTTAGTGTGCATTTATTGGTGGCTATCTATATTGCTTTCAAGGTGTAATAGTAATTAATTCTAGACATTTTAGCTAGGATTTGTATTACCTAGAATGTTCACGTGAAGAAGGTATTGTGAGAAGTATTACTGCTCAAATTGCACTTAATGATAAAAGCCCTAATCTACAAGGTACAACTTAAGGGACAACTGTTAAGACGATCACCAATGTCACTTCAATAACCTATCCTCTTCACCTTATGTCGACTCTTCTCTAGTTTAAGGAGGGTATTGTGGTGAACCAACTGGTTCACTTACGTAAACTTCCAATGTAAATATGACAATAGGTTATAATCCATACAGACAAATAATATATTGAGTAATAAAATGTATATGAATGAATAGTATGATGATGACAATGAACAATGAGGACTTTCTTATATACCCACACAGGGGTGCCCTTTACTAATAGGCATGTCCTTTGAGATATGTCCTTTCATTATTAATAATAATAATTTATTAATTATTATTTAATCATTATCTTATTAATATCTACTTTATATGTATATTTATGTTCATAACATTGCATTCCCCTTAAAAATGCTTTTTCCTCAAAGCATATTAATGAAAGGTTTGATGACTTTTTCTTTGACTTGTAATGCCCTCTCATCCAGTGTTCTGGGAGCTGTAGTAGTTGACGATACCAAACGATATGAGTGACGAAGAGTCGAGCAGAATCGTCGAATTGTGAAAGAGTCTGCCCACCTTAGTTTGATCTTCTGCAAAATTGGGTGTTTATAGGGTTCTCGTCTTGGATAATATTGATATTCTAACTGGTTAATATATATATATATATATATATATATATATATATATATATAATCTTATGATTTGAATGTTGATAGGGAGTTCTCATAACATGATTTCCCTTTATCATACTTGTAGCATTTTCTTCTTTTGACTTTGATATATGATTTTCTTCATGCGTCGATGTTGCCTTGTTAATGGCTGAATTTTGATTAGTAAGTATATTTGAAGCTTCCATCATTTGTACTTCGACATTTGACGTTGTCTTTTTTCTAGTTGATTTTGTAGCTTTTTGAGTGGTACTTTCTTCATTACCTGATTTGTTTATATCTTTAATGTCTGGATTTTCAAGTTTCTGTTCTTTCAACTTTCTGATTTGTTCTAGTAACTCCTGATTAAGGTTTTTCAAACAAGATTTTTCTTCATCTTTCTCTGTGAGGTTCTTCTTCAATTCTTTTTCGAGATCCTCCTTTTCTTGTTCTAATTTTTTTCTATATTGCTTTGTAACCTTAGCCTTCTTGATTTGGACGGGTAATTTTTTATTGTGGCCTTTTAAGCGGAAAATTTCTTTGTTATTTTCTGTGATAACTTTGTGAAATCCTTTCGGCGTCCCTTGTATTACTTTTTTATTTTCTTGAAGTATTACTTCTGAGATATTGTTAAAGTCTTCTAGTGTTACTAGCTCCAATTTAGTGTTTTGTAATGTTATCATTTTCTCCTTATAGGGGAATGTCACAAACTTTTTTTCCATGTTTAAGATGAAGGTACCTAGACTCTTAAACCAGGGTAGCCCGATAATGATGTCAATTTCTTCTCTATACATAGTTGTGACATATAATTGAGATATATATTCATATTCATCAATTTTCACTTGTAACTCTTTAATTTGAATGATATCTTTCTTTTCAATTATATTCTGTTCTAGAATTAATAATTGATTTACCAAATCAATATTAATGTAATTTTCATTATAGTCCAAGTTGATAATGATGTTAACCTCTCTTCCTTGCATACTCCCCTTTAATGTAGAAAAATCATAACATACGATTGGACAACCTTCATAAGTAAATATTCCTTTCGTCATTTACTAGGATGCCTTGGCTTTCATTTATTTTTATGATAAATGAGATCTTAAGCTCAATAATTACCATTTTTTTTTATTTAAACTTATTCTCTCTCTCTCTCTCTATCTCTCTCTCTCTCTATATATATATATATATATATATATATATTTTANNTATATATATATATATATATATATATATATATATATATATATATATATTTATTAATTATATATATACATATATACAAATAAATTATAATATATTTATATAATTTTTTTTTTTTTACAGAAACGGTTAATGGATAATATTAGGTACTTGGCCTAAATGCCAAAATTCGGGTTACAAAAAGTGGGCCTGAATCCCTGAGTGCCTCACCACCCAGAAAGATCATGGCGCTTATGCTTAGTTCACATCTTTTTTTAGTTGCAACTATGAGATCAATTTCAGTGATTTTACCAAGCTTGTGGATACAAACGAATTGGTTTAATAATAAACAGTAAAACATGACAACTAACTGATTTAAGGAATTGGATCCCATGTTTCTTCTCCGTCCCTAATCATGACCCCAGCAGAAAGGAGGGCTGCTTTATTGGCTTCTAGATCCGCGTCCTTATTATTGACTCTCAACACATGGAAGAAATTCAAATTCTGAAATGAGTCTCCCAGGTCTTTTATTCTAGAAATCAGCCTTGCAAGTCTTAAGTCCAACGACGAAGAATTTATCACCATTGTGTTAATAATAACCTGAGAGTCCCCAAATACATTTGCCTCCCTGATGTTCAGCCCTTTAAGGAACTTGAGGCCTTGGAAAAGAGCCAATGCCTCAGCTTGAATGCTGGAATAGAGGCCCAAGCCCCATGCGAAGTTGTGAATCCTGGTGCCATCTGGTTTCATTATGACACCTCCTGCTCCAGCCCTTCCTGGATTTCCCTTTGCTGCCCCATCAAAGAATAGAGAATGTCTCGATTGGGTTGCAATCCGGCCTTGAAAATCCTTTTTTGTTTCCCTAATTTGCCAATCCTTGGAGAGAGAGATATAGTGCTTGCAGCTTTTTGAAATTGAAGGTCTAGAGAAAAGCCCCAGATGATGTCTTGCTGGCTTAAATTTGAATCATCTTTTTGCTCTCTCAGACACTCTTTTAATTGGCATTTTATCTTGACTCCTACAAGCTGGGCATCCTGCTCATAATTTCTGAAGATCCTTTTATTTTGTTCGAGCCAAATCTGTCAGCAAATTATTTTTGGGAGGGAAGACCAAGCAACTTTGATAGCCTTGTTTTTAGGGGAGGGACCAGGGTACCTATTCAGCCAATTTGCAAAAAGTTCAGGGGTGGAGCTTGGAAGAGCGAAATTGGAGTACCAAATACCCAACAGCTCGAACCAGGTTTGCAATGTGAATTTGCATTCTAGCATCAGATGAGTAACGCTTTCCTCTTTTTCGCTTCACAGGCTGCACCTTGAAGGACCGTGGAAACCTCTCTTCTGCAAGTTTTCATCAGTCAAGATTTTGCTGTGGCATAAAAGCCAACAAAAATGATCTATTTTGGATAAAGAGGGATAGTGCCATAACCCTTTCCATGGCGCAGGGTTAGGAGCTACATGAGGACGCTCACACAGTCAGAAGGACTTAATTTTGACTTATGAAAAGTCACAAGGAAGGGGTACGATGGGTCAGAAGGATGTTAAACAAAATGAGGAGACAAGGTTTGTCGGGACACAGAGACAGGAATGGAGGACGTGGGACGGGTTGTTGGGAAGTGACGCGGGACAGGGGAACGAAGGATGACAGACAGGGGTTTGTCGGGGTTTGTAGAGGTCAAATATTACGGCAACAGTTTCTGAGAAAAAAAAACTCAGAATATTTATTACCGAAATCAGATGGTAGCAATCCTAATTCAGGGTTTTGAGCTGCAGAATCTTCAACTGTTAACCCACGATGACCCTCTCCCGATGTAATCTTTGATTTTTTTTCTTCGATAGAAATTACCCACTCTTGGGATGAACAACAACAGTGACACAATTGTTATCGAATCAATGTGACAGATGGCACCATATTTTATTTTTGTATTAGTATGGATCGCCAATATTCTTGCACTAGTTGGGCGGATAGCACTTTGTTGACATCAATTTTACTAATATCGAGTCGATACCCAGAATTCTTTGAATGTCTCATTTTAAAGTTATTTTACAACGTATTTGATGATTCTGTTTATATATATAATTTTTTTTTTTTTTTTGGAATTTCCTTAATGCAAATACAAATGTAGCAGACTTTCTTTACTGGATTTAAAATTTGCAATAAACTGTTTTTTTCTTGATATCTGATTACATATTTTTTCTAATTTTCTTGCAGTTGAATAACTTTTTAACTTTAAATGGGCCAAGTTTTTGGTCAAATACCTTGGAGTCAAAGAACTCCAAAAATTTTGAGTGTGGCCAATGGTCAATATGAGGTCAAAAACTTGATTTTAGAGAAACTTTGTTTTGTGGCCAAAAGCCGGATCGAGACAAAGCTTTGATACCATAGTGGCATGAAAACTCTTATTCACCGATAAATGAATATTTCTGAGTATTAATATTTGATTGAATATGATAAGATGAATATGATTACACTACTCTCGTGACAGTTGCTATATAGCATTGTCTGGTCACGAGGTGAGGAGGTACGTGCCTCTTGATTTAATTAAATGATATTAACTATTATTATAATTACTATATTTATTATTATTATTTTTATGTTTGTAACAAGTATCCCTAGTAGGATTACTAAGACCAAGCAATGACACACAAGGTGAAGTTGAAAGTAGTCTTAGTAAAACACAATTTTGGGTTTTTTAGGGTTTTAAATATTAATGATGGAAGGAAATAGATATTAGTGTCAAATTCAATAAGGGAAATGGAGTCAAGGTGAACCAAATGTCTTATGAGGTCGAGAAGAAACCCTCTTAAGAATTGACCTATTTTATTCAAGGATTAGGGTTTAGAGATTAGAACCAAAAGGAAGAGTAATCCTTCACCCAATCAAGATTACCAATGGATATCAAGGTCTAAAAGAAGAGAACCTCAGTGGAAAAACCTTCACTAACTGACTTGACAAATTTATTTGATACATTTGCTAGGGATCCATAAGGAAGAACAAAGCATGGCACCAAATAATCACCAAACCACAGAGGAAGAATAAAGGAAAAAACCCTAGAACATCTTCCTTCCAAGGGATAAACTTACCCCTTAAACGGATTGATCTTGAAGGCTTGTAGAAGACTTGAAAATTTCACCATTAATCCTTATGCACCAAATAATAACCAAGATAGAGAAAATTCAAAAATTGACCACAATCATCCACAAAGAAAGAACCATTTACACAACCATATGCTAAGCTCCAAAAATCCAATCATGAGTACAAATAAGAAAGGGCATTTCCTTTTATAGAGTGATGCTAACACTCCTTTACAATGAAATAATACCATCTTATGTGAGATCCTTAAATATAGGGTAAAGAAAAGTAAAATAAACATTTCCTAAAATTATCTAGTCAAAATGCAATAAACATGGAGTGGTTAAGCCACATGTACAATGATCCAAGAGAAAAGTTCCCTCAAGAGAGGAAAGTCTCCATGAGATAGGGAAGAATGAGTGTCCAAGGTGCAATGTTAGCCTTCAAAGGCCCCCAAACGGTGTAGATGCTCAATAAGCTCCTCAAAGTGTGGAGTCAACCCTCCTAAGTTTCCTCTAGGGTGGACATATGGGCCTTCAAGGTGAAAATGTCATAAAAAATCATGAATAAAACCCTTAAAAGGGGGCGCCCCCTCAAAACTAGCGCCAAAATTCAAGTGTGAAATCTTCAAGGTGAAACAAACCTCATCAAATGTGTCATTAGAGGAAATTTTCTCAAAAAAGGGGCCTTATAAAAAAAACTTTGCTTGTTGAGTTGGAAATTCAATAACGAGTAGAATTTCAAAGAATTGAGAACCATAATAGTTGAGTTGGACATATGAAAGTCAAGGATGATTTTGTGTCATGTTTTTATTTGACAATATTTAACCATATCTACACCTCCGTTTAGTTAAGATCTTGGTGAGATATGTTTAATATCTGTGAACTATTCAATATGGAATATTTTATATTATTAATACTTTCATTATTTATTGTTGACGTCTATTATCATTTATTTATTATATTTTATATCAATAATAATGTATACTTCCATTATGTTAAATCTCGCTAGAGCAATTGGATTTCAAGGGTTTCGTTATGTAAGGCGCCCAAGGTTCTAAACGCGCGGTAATTGGGAGGAGACACTAAAAAAAAATCCATCTATATTAAGGATTGGTATGACCTAGATTAAGTGCAATCCTCGGGTGATTTTGACGACTTAAATATCCTTGCAGATACTATTAAACAAAAAAATATATGCTTCCATTATATGTTAATAATATATTATTATCATTATATTACTATATAATAATATTATATTATATAATTATTAATTTTTAATAATTTTTAATAATTATATAATATTTAATTAATAATTACAGAGTTGTAATATATTTATTAATTTAGTATTATATAGTTTTATATAATAATTAATTCATATAATATATTTATTAATTTAGTATTATATAGTTTTATATAATAATTAATTCATAGTAATAATTTGTATTAAGCTTAAACATTTCATCTTTAATTCATATTACAAATATCTTCTAATATGTTTTCCACATTACATTTGTATTATAATATAATAAGTTAGAATATGTATACTATCTAATACATTATTTTCACATTTATATTATAATATAATAAACTATAATAAATATATTCTTTAATAAATTAATCACATTTACATTTGTATTATAATATAATAAAATATAATAAGGCATCGCCTCAGCCCCCCGCCGGCCTGACCCAGGTTCCGTGGATGCCCACAAGACCTGGGGCGATGTCGGGCATCGCCAGAGGCGTAAATGGCTGGTTCTGGGTTAACGGGTGAAAAAAGGGGCTATTAAAAACGTACGCTGATACGAGAATAATGTAACATTGGGTAAAAGGGAAAACTCGCACATCTTGTTCATTGCGTTCGGTAATCACACGATCCTGGTGGGGATGGGCAATATGTACTATTAGCTAGGGCTTATCCGGCAGTGGACTGATTGGCTACGCTGATTGATGTTCACGCAGGTGTTCGCGCTGACTGTTCGGTTCAAGCTATTCGAGGGGATGCTTGAGCTGACCGAGATGAGGGCTCCCTTGCCTTTATTATAATAAAATATAATAAGTATTGAAGTTTTCATATTTATTACATTCACATTTGTATTATAATAAGTATTGAAGTTTTCATATTTATTATATATTTATTGTATTATTTTATTGTAGTTATTAATTTATATCATGGGTAAACATTGTGAAGATGCAGGAGCAAAATAAATAAATAAAGGAACTCTGTGTTGAAATAAGAGAGTTGACGCGTTTCGATCCCTCCAGGGATTATCATTAGGGGGAGCACTCGAGAGAGAAGAGAGGCTCATCGAATAAGCATATACACCACAATTAAATAGATATCCATATCCTTGAAACCCACGCTGAGAGAGGTCATCTTGGTAAAAATAAACCCATCTTGGTAAAAATAAACCCTAAGCAACAGTCAGGTAACACATCTTAAGTAAACCCGCGCCGAGAGAGGTCATCTTGGTAAAATTAAACACTAAGCAACGGTCACGTAACATATCTTAAGTCAACAAGTAATGTGTCCTAAGTCAAGTTAAGCGAGAGTTGGAGACCAGTGCTTGTTGACTTATGACACGTTACTTGTTGACTTAAGATATGTTACGTGACCGTTGCTTAGGGTTTAATTTTACCAAGATGACCTCTCTCAGCGCATGTTTACTTAAGATACGTTACCTGACCGTTGCTTAGGGTTTATTTTTACCAAGATGACCTCTCTCAGCGCGGGTTTCAAGGATCTGGATATCTATTTAATTGTGTTGTATCTGCTTATTCGATGAGCTTCTCTTCTCTCTCGAGTGCTCCTCCTAATGATGATCCCTAAAGGGATCGAAACACATCGACTCTCTTGTTTCAATGCAGAGTTCCTTTATTTATTTAATTTATATCATGTTATGACTATATTATATATTTAATATTATTATGTCATATTATACAATGTTTCAACATTCACATTCAGTGTAGTATTATTATATTATAGCTATTAATTCATATTATATTAGTATTATATTATATATTAATAATATTAGTATTCTATTCCTATTTTATTAGTATTATATTATATATTATAATATTATATATTATAATATTATATTAATAATAAATTATTTAATCTATTTTCATAGTATATATTAATAGTAATTATTTATTGTATGACATTTATTATAATTTATTATCTATATACAAGAATCTAAGCTTCTTATTATTATTTTTAAGTTTCATTTCTTAATTTTAGATTAGCCTAGTTTATATGGCAGTGTGGTGTGGCATACACAGATTTGATGTGGTACACATAGCTTATTATTTTATAATTTTCTTAGGAGACCCATTTTTAGAGAAAATTTTCTCTAATGAATGCAAAGCCCCTAGGGCCCCTCCAATGGGAGTGCATGGTTCTCCAAGGTGGCAAGGTGTCAACAAACAATGAAATAAGCCTCAAAGAGTGGACGACCTCTGAAAATCAACTCCTAGATGCCACATGTGAAGCCAACAAGGTGCAACCATCCTCCTGAAAACATGCTAATCACTTCCTCAAGTCATGGGGGAGCCAAGGATACGCACACGTGCCAAATAAGACACCCCATGTAATCTCCAAGGTGGACATTCCACCAAGTGACATGACATATGCCTCAAAATGAATGAACAAGGTGAGAATTCCAAATTCTAGAACATGGCATGGCATGAGAAGCCATGGTACAAGAAAAATAGCTCAAAACTGTTTTTTACCAATGCCTTGGGAATCGTGAAGTACCCCGTGATATGTGAACTACATTGGGAACAATGAAGATGACCAAACATCTGAATGAAGGCCATTGCATGCTCAAACCCTAAGGTGCTTCAACCAAGGTATTATGCATCATCAATCTCTACATCGCATGATCAACCAACCTATCATTAAAATCTCATAAATGTCCATGAAACCAAACAAGTACCCCAACTATCAACAACTCAAAAATACAAAGGGGTAGTGAAGAAATTCACTAGGGTTAACCCATGCCAATATAAGGGGTAACAAGAAGCATTGAATTTGGGTTTGATTTCAAAATTAGACAGATATTTTACTTGGTTAGATTGAATCCAAGTAATATTATAAAAAGAAATAGAAGATCCCATAATTTTTTTCCCTATCTAATGTGAAATCTGTCCCCACATCTTGGGGATTTTCTTAGGGTACTTGGGTACAGGTAGGGGATGCCCCCTTTTGGTTCGGGATGCTTACAAGATGTTGTCCTTGTTAGAATAGGAGATGCTAGGGGATCTCTAATTGTTCCTTACCTTGCTACCTCTTGGCATGTGCCAAGCCATGCATGCTTCTTTTGGTGCCTACACATTGAAGGGTGAACCTTTGTGGAGTGATGTTGGAAAATGAAAAAAAAAACTCAAATAAAAGAAACAAAACGATGAAAAACCCCTAACCCTAAGATTAACAATAGAAAAATGTCCTCCATTTTTTCAACCATTTGACATGTTTTTGAGGCAATAAGAGAATTAATTGACCTACTAAGCACACAAACAAACAAGTGATCTAAACTCACCTAATACAATGAGCTCTGCATAAACATGTATATTATGGGTTCCATTAAAGGATCTCTCGAATATTGGGTTTGGTCTTTGGATCATCCATAATAGTAACATGTATATTATGGGTTCCATTAAAGGATCTCTCGAATATTGGGTTTGGTCTTTGGATCATCCATAGTAGTGATGCTCAAGCTTTGCAATGTGTTGGAGATTTAAAGCGTTACAACGAAGTGGACAACCAATTTCAACCATATACCATTTTAGGCATTTTGCCATTTTGGATGATGTAAGTGCTTATCTTTGTTAAATAATAAATTTAGTTTTAAATTTCAAATATTTTATATATGAAGTTATGAATGGAGCTTTACAATGGACATTTGAAGTGGACAATCAATTTCAACTATAAACCATTTTAAGCGTTTTGCTATTTTGGAAGATGCAAAGTGCTTATCTCTATTAAATAATAATTTTAGTTTTAAAATTTAGATATTTTATCTATGAAGTCATGAACGGTATGTGCTTCTCTCTATTAAATAATAATTTTAGTTTTAAAATTTAGATATTTTATCTATGAAGTCATGAATGGTATGCATGACTTAATAAATATATGGCGTTATCTTTAATTTTTAAAAATTTTACGTGTTTTTTTAAAGAATTCTAAATGTCTTCATCATCATCCATATGAGAGTTAAGTGGATTATTCAAGTTCACAAGAATTGGTTAACATAACTAATGCACATGGGAAATGGGTTATGCACGGATGACTTAATACTTTGAAAATTTAGGGTAACTTTTTAGAAAACATCAAGTGAAAACTAGTGCAACATAGGGTAACATAGGTAGCTAAGAGAACTAGAGGTGTTAGGAAATTAATATTAAGACTGGATAGTTCCTAAACATGTAATAGGTTGATAAAAACACCCACGACCATTCTTAAATCCACACCCACACCTGCACCCGTGTTGACCCATAAATGTGTTAAGTCTTTCGAAAAATATCTCTCTTGTATATTTAAACACTTAGATTTTTTTTTGTTTTTTCACAAGTTTATGAGTCAATTTACAAAATTCTGCCTTCTCCAAAATGAACCGTTGTACTCCGCCATATCCATTTTGCACCAATACTTAGTTTCTTTTGTGTTCTCTTGCGGGTTCATCACATATCCTTGTTCAAAGTCTAAAGCTCTGTGGTCTACAAAGTGCACCCTCTTGTTCCGCCGCCCTCATTTCATACCAACAATTAGATTTTTTCTCGAAATGATTCACCGCAGGTCAAAAGGAGTTCTCCATTTCATTCACTATCATTGCGACCCTAAGGTTCGATCGATCATCTATACTCTGTATATTTTCAATACTTTGCTACCTCCATGACATTTCAATACTTAGCCAAAATCTTGAAACTCTACTGTGGGTCTGTGGGTTCACATTGATTTCATTGTTCTTGTCACCTACCCCCGATCCTGATTGAGTTCTCATACTTAGTCATTTTTTTGATTTCTCACCGTGGGTCCGTGGGTTCATGATTACTCCATCTTTTCTTCTCATACCTCTGATCCTCCGCTGCCCCACGATAAATCCTCATCTCATTTGTCACATTCTCCAATGAATATTTAATGCGAATCTCATGGAGATAACAAATGGTTAAGTGTAAAAAAGGCCGTAATTAATGACGTAGTTCTCGAGACTGCCATCCATTAATTCCAATATTATTTCGTATTAACATCTCTTTGAACCAAAGGCACCAAAGTATTGTATAATAAATATGATTACTTTGATAACAACGTTTTGAAAAAGGAACTGCACAATAGTTCACCAACTTCATTTAGCATGACAACCAGGAGGAGAGAGGAGTTATGCGGAGATACTCTCAATACTTTTGGACGAGAAGACCGAAAATTCCAGTGGTCAAGAGCCTACAAATATTATTCGACATTGCCGCCTCCTGAGAGAAGTTCTAATCGGATTTGGACATCCGGGGTTTCTTTAGCATGTTGTGTTCCTGAAGTATTCGATTGAAAAGAACATGTTTGTTGGTGTATAGATAAGTTTGATAAAAGACAACAAATAATTTAACTTCAGAGTGAATCTCCAATTTCTTTAATTCCTTTTGTTTTTAGAAGAATGCTTAAACTTCTAGAGCCAATGATTACATTTAAAAGGGATGAAGCGAAAGAGTTCTTAAAGGCGAGAAGTGGTAGATCCGAGCTCTTGCAAGAATATCTTGATGATCCAATCACGATTCTAGAAGACCTACCTTCCCTGGTCCGTATAAAACAATTAAAATCATGTTGGATTAAAAGAATAAAATGTTGAAAGGAAATATTGGTCGATTTTGACACTTTAATTATTAGGAGGGGAGAATGTTATCAAAAGTTAGTTGAGTTGGATCTAGCTAGAAAAAGTGGAGAAGTTGATGACCCGAATATAATCTTAAATTCTATATTCATGACCAAGGAGCAGTTCGAAGAAAAAATGGAATCTGCATAGATTGAAAGATTCCATAATTTAACTAAGTATTCAAAATTTGAAGTAGAAAGCTGGTTAGTCAATTATGTTGACAAAAATGAAGATACAGAAGATACATTACATCAAATTTCAATTGACTACTGAGAAATAGAGGATTCATTATTTGACATAAGAGTAAAGCAAGAGTTAGCTGTCATACCTATGAGGGATTATATTGAGAATTGGTTAACGAATGCTTTAATCAAAATAACTAAAACATATCAAAAAGTGGCAGTTACAACCGGTCAAAGAATCCCAGCACATGAGAATACAAAAGGAACATCGACCAGTAGATAGAGGCAAGAGGAATCCATCACAGTGAGTAAATTAATCACATCCTTCTCTATTCTTTTCTCTTCTTGTTTAGGAATATCGAGTTGTGTCTTGTCGTTCCTAAGAAAACATAACCGATTTCTGATCACTTCTTTCTTTCTTCTTTTCAGGTTCAATCCTGTTCCACTTTCATTTTATGGTCCACGAGAGCCCCATCCCAGTCCATTTGGACAAATGCTATTTTTATTTTATTAACAAACTATTAGAGACTATTATTTTTTGAACTCCCAAGAGAACTATTTTGGGGTGTAATTTCAATTACTTCTCGAACTCTAAGTTATTGAGCATGGGACATTTGAAGTGCACCTATCATATTCTATCCTATTTTGAATGAAATTCTCTTTTAAAGTTCTCTCAATTTTGGACCTTTGTCTTTCCTTTTTATGAATGTGATAAAAAATATGATATTGTGATGGATGTGAGAATTATATTATTTTTCATATAATGGTTATTTATATTTCTGTACAATATTATGCATATATTGTATTATATTCTTTGAAGATTCCTAGTACTCTTCTCAGGAATTCTCTTTCTGAATATGCTATTTTTCAATCAATACTATTTTATATTTTTTTGAGCGATAAAGATTTGGGTTTCTTTTAAGTATCCCCTATTTTAATATTTCAAGCATCAAGATAAATCTTTTAGCCAAAGAGGAGTATCACCTCTATAAAAAAGCAGGGAGATTGATATCCTTGTGAGGTTGTTGTCTGGATCTTGACTAATCTAAACATCAACAACCCGCACAAAAAATGAAAACAGTTATAATATATTATAACGCATTAAAAATTTCATACTACATATATATTACTCATTAAACTATATATCTTACAAATAGTATAATGCATTATATTTTTGTTAGAATGTGCCTTAATGGTTAGCTTGGGATGTCCCTATGCAAACAATCTAATGTTAAACCTTAATTGGTGTAGAGCCTTCTATATGTGTATAAAGGCACGAGTTTGGCCTTTTGGACTTGGTTTCCCTCTATTGTCAAAATAGCCTTGAACATATGTCTAGATGACCAAGTCCACTTTTGCAAAATTGAATCCATAATCAAGTTAATAATTG
>ML780908.1:363159-391691 GCA_009831015.1 Picea engelmannii
AGGGGCAAGGATGGAGAGTTCAAATCTCTCTTGATATTGGAGGATTGTATCTTCCTCTTGGAGGTTTATCCGTCCCTCTACATTTGGAAGCTGTAGCTACCTTTGGAAGTCATTACTTCCCTTGAACAATAAACTATTGATTATTTCTCATATATTGTGCATGGTGTATTGGTGTAACTCTTATACTATTGTTCATTTCTCATTGGATATAGTTGAATGGTTTAAGTATAAGTTGAAAAATGTTTTAAATTGTACTTAATACTGATTCACCCCCCTCTCAGTATCAACACCATGAGCGTAACCATGCATATCCTCTAGAAAATAAAGATCGCATAAATACATGTAGGTGAATTTTTTATTAAATTCATAAAGATGACATTAATAATCAAAGGATAGAGAACAAACACCAACCCATATATCCATTCCTATCCAAATCCTTGTACTTATTATGTTGTTGTTGAACCATACCAAGAACTTCTAATTCTCGATGTATTTAATGAACCTAGCACTTCACATATTCATATAAATAATATTTTTTCTTGAAAACACTACTTTATTTCTCAATCAAAATCTCATCCTCCAAACCACAATATCCTCCATAATTCCCATGCAATGCACTATGAATAATGTAACACTAGCATCACCTAGGTGCATCTTCGATTTTGTGCAAGGCTAGATCGACTTCCATTTATGTATGTCTACCCAATTTGCAAGGAATCATATCCAAAAATTAAAATGCACATTTTACATAAAATTCATACCCATTGTAGATGCATTAAAGAGAAAAATGGTCATCACCTTTCCATATGGAACAACATGGACCTTGATGAACAACCAATTTCCCTCACATTCCTTACATGGGTTGAAGAAATGCTCATAACACGAGTAAACCCACTATCGTAGGTAATCCATAGGTGTGGGGGTTTTTGTGAAATGGTGTAGAATAACTCATCCATAACTAATTATAAAGCTAATACTGGACAAACAAAGGAAAGTGGACAAACATACAAACAATTACTTCAACCTGCAAACATATAAAAACAATGAAATCATCAAACTACGAATTCAATGGTTAAACATTGTTCAAATAACGTATTTTGGTGGGGAAAATCAATGCTTGATTATACTCCAATGGAAGGCAATATAAATAATGTAATGTATCATTTGAGGAGAAATTTCTTAGCAAGTGGGCTCCAAAGCTCTTTGTGGGAGGGTCCTCTGACTTCCTTGTACACTTAATATCAATCTTTGATGTATGTGGGTAGCATGTCCCTTTGTGAATGGCCACTTTGAAGGGAAAACAAACAACGAGAGGGAAAATAAACTAGAAATGGGGGACTAATGATGATAGATTCTTAAATATCTAATCTTATTTCTTCAACATAACTTTGATATGAATTCCTCCTTATCGATGCATCCCCATGGCCCCCTTTTACAGGCAGAAATGGAACCCATCCTGAACCGAATTCCATGTGAATGCTCCTCATTTAGTCATGGGAGCCCATGTGCTTTATGAGACCTCGAGGAAGAGAAAATGACCGAGTATTCATGATATGGGAGGTCCAACTTGGTTTATGTGCATCCCCCATGCTAGATGAATAGGTCTTTGGGAATTTATGAGCTGTAGAGTAGATGGATTTTAGATTTATAGGGGTAGTGTGATTATCAAAGAGTTGTTAGTATGTTAAAAACTAGTAATAAGTGATATATCACATGACCCTAGAAACGATTAATTGAAGGTTTGAATTTACTTAGTGGGGTGAAAATAATGGTGAAATAAAATTATAGTCTACATTATGAGAGTTATACATAAATTGGTAATGTTTCTAGGTACAACCACACAAATGTTGTGATAAGAGAACTTCCCCCTCATGTGTGAATTTAGGAGTATCTCATATGAAATAAAACATGTGTTTCTTACCAGAGAGAGAGAGAGAGAGAGAGAGAGAGAGAGAGAGAGAGAGAGAGAGAGCACCTATAAACCAAACAAGAGTTAGGTAGTATACATACATTCAATCTCTTTACAAACAAGGTGGGAATTCCCATACTTATAACATTATCAAAGTAAGATACAATATGAGACCATGGCAATATAGTACATTTTAAAAATGAATGTTGCTTCCATTTGAACATGTGTGAGGGAACAATGATGCCCAAGGTGGCGAAGAACTGTAGCAAAAGGATGTCCACTAGGGTGTGGGGCCGAAATATGTAGGGGGCCACATGAAGGGTGGATCCAAACATTGTTGAAAAGGGCCATACATGTTTGAGGGTTTTCGACTAGCTTTGGAACATTGCAACCATCAATGTGTATAAATCTCCAAGATGTGATAACAATTTAAAGTCGAGTATGTGAGAAACAATTAGGTGAGAGAGCAATAATGAAACTCCTTTTTTGATTTGAGGTCTGTTATCCCCAAATCCTAGGGATAAATAAGGAGAAGATGTCTCGAGGCCCTCAGGTTGCATACATGGAGTACTAAGAGATAGCCTCACCAACAATGTACACTTGGACAGACAAAGACCCACCTCACCACCACAACTCTAGGTTCATCATGATGGTATCCACCACATCAGCTGGCTTCCAGAAGACATTGGGTCTTGCTCCATGAGGTACAAGCCAAGTATTATGGTGATTTCCATTTCAATATTTGAGGCATTTTATTTTTTTGCATCTATTACTGCTTTTGACTACGTAACATTTGCTTGGACATTATGCTCTTTTCCCTATTTTACTTTGGTGGTTGACATTGCGCCCTAGCAAGTGGGTCACCCTTAGGGATAGGTTTGCTACTGGGAGGTCCTCTTGACGAGTCATCATGCCATTCTCGACCATACTTGTCACTTTCCACACTGTATCCCCTCGTCTGCATACCTTTTGGGATTTTTGAGTATGTTGACCCAAGAAGGGGTTGTCCCTCATTTCATGGGAAGAAGGGGATGAAGGCTCAGAGGCTTGTATATGGAAAAAGATAAAATCCAATCATTAAAATTCTATATGATCACCCAAGAATATCGAGGACAATGAAATGTCTCTCATAAGAAACTGATGGGACCCGTGAAAATTAACTAATACAAAATGCCAACTAAGGTGGAGCATGTGTGGGCACTATTTTTAATGATTAGGTAGAAGCCCCACACATGTTTTCAACTTGGGGAAGCATAATGTGACCAGGGTAGAATCAAGGTGGGAATAATTTTTTATTCTTAGGTAGAAGCCCCACCTGGGCTTCAACCTAGAAACATCTTAAAATAATAAAATGCAATAAATGGGCTTGGAAAAAGGTCGCATTGAAAACGAATGTGCAACACACCCTTTACAAAGTCACCCATAGATGAGATGCTAAAACCCCTTGTATGTCATGAACCCCATCACCAAAAGTCTTCCCCCCATCCATGACACCTCATACACATCACTTAGAAGGAGGTCCCCTTGGGAAACACTCCTAAACTTGAGGAACAATTCACCCACTAGGTCGCTTTGTCAACCCTCCCATACCTAAACTTGGGAAATAGCATAGGGTCTTTGAGCATTTGTTTATTTCGATGAGGTAGTTTGGGTGAATGATTATATGAATCTTTTATTGATTTGATTTACTCATCATGATGCATTTGACTTGAGACCCTTGGAGGGTGTATCCATTTGTCTTTGCAGGACCTAGTTGGTGGAAAGTTTTGGAAGCCCATAGGTTGGATGCTAAGGACCTACATTCCAGATGATGATGAAATGCCTTTGGAGGCCCAAAGGACACCTTGGAGAAAATTTTGTATAAATAGAGATCATTTATATCTCATTTGGACATAACTCTCCCATTGTGAGAAAACATATTGGCTAAAATTTTCGCTATACTTGAGCATTTTTGGTATCTCTCTCTCTTGCAATTGATTTTTGGTGTATCTCTTGTTGAATGGATGAAATAAGGTGGTGCACACCTCTTGAAGGCTTATGTTCTTTCTCTTGGATGGTAATTTACTTGGTGAACTAGTGTTTGATCTCTCTCTATCTTGGAACTGGAAAGGAAAATATGCATTAGTTAGTTCTTTCTTGCTTATTCTTGGTCATTGTTGGTTGAAACCCTAGGAGGAGTATGTTGCATACACCCTCCATTAAGATTCATATTACTTGTTAAAGTTTATAAGTCATTTTTTCAAGGGTTTCTAGGAGAAGTACGAGTGTGTACACTATTACACATCAAATTTCCACACCTAGGTACCTCACCCTAAGTGTCGCAAGTGTCGTAAAAGTGTCATATGCACGTTGCTAAGTGTCGCATACACCTTGACACCATGAAATAACATGTCACAATCCCTAGTCAATGTGGAGGAGGAATACATTATATGAAGGTCAAAATACTATGTGCACATTAATTATTATTAATATTAATGAAAAGGAAATTAATTTAGTGTGAGAATCCACCTCACATTTGGTTTCCTATTTTTTATGGGAGGTTGAGGATCTCATGGATGATTGAAATATTTCCTCAAAATCCTTGAGATATTTCCTCCCTAAAATCCTTAAGAGATATTTTCTCCCTAAATATCTTGGAGATCCCATTTTAGTGGATTTGATGAGTGATCCTCTCCATGGTGGTTAAGCCTCCAAATCCTATATAATGAGCGATTTCCATGGAGAAGAAAAAGCAGATTTGAGGTATAAAACTTATGATCTTGGGAGAAATCTTTTGGATATCAAACCTATGATCTTGGGAGCATCGTGCAAGGGATGGACGAAGAGGACTTGGAGAGGCTGCTGCAACTACATCTACAGATTATAAGTGTCTTTTTAATGTTCTCATTAATATATGCTTGGCCCATTTCCTTCTATTTTATGTATCTTTACATATGCTTGTCTACTGTAGATGAATTTGTTTAATCTAGTATGCTAGAGTAGGGGTTTCCTTGTGTCTCTTTGTTGTGCATGGTTTGCAGGTATCAAGCTATGCGAACGAGTTTGGAGATCAAGCTCAAATTAGAGCAGCGAGGACAAACAACGGAAATAGGTGCATCACACCCTTTCTCCCTCTCTCTCTTTTCAACTACTTAAGAAAATATCAAAGGGATGTTAGTGTCCATTTTCATCTTTCTGTCTCGATATCAGGGGTATAGAATCCGAGGGAAGATCCACTTGTCCGCAGGAGGATTTTTTTGTAACAGAAATTGGCGAATCCACTGGGGAGGGACATTGAATTGTATTTCCTTGGATTGTATCTTCCCTTTTCCCACTTTTAGATCAATTTTATTGTTTTCTAATGATCTATTTCCTTTCTCCCCTCTTCCTTGACAATTTCACAAAATTTTGGCAATTCTGGGTGTTATTTTTTCTGAGTATTAAGCCTTTGTTCTGAGTTTCTGGGAAGGGTAGCTCTCCCCTATAGTGTATATCAGAGCATTGATCTATAATAAATGCTCCTTTGTAGTGTATATCATAGTTCTACAATGCTATGTATCCTTGAAAAAAGGAGCGTTGATCTCCTTTTTTGGTGATTTCTGCCCTTTTTTGCTCAGTTTTTCCCAGTCTATCTTGCAGAGATTTTTTCCCAGAGTCTATACTTTGGCTTGCGGATTTGTTTGGGTTGAATATTTTGTACTTATCACTTCTTTTCTTGTCTTTTTTTTTAGCTTGCAACCTTTTCCAACTTGCGATATTTATATTCCTTGTTTTTCTTGGTTTGGTTTGAATCTTGCGAAGTTTCTAGTTATTCGACTGATTGAAAAGGTCTTCAAAGGTTTTTTGGTCTTAAGTTACTTTTCAAATATTTCCTTTTTGAACGATTTGAGACTTTATGCTTACAAAAACCTGGCTTGGATTTCTCTTTCCTGTTGCTCGTTTTGTCAAGACAATGGAGTGATTTCTCTTTCTCCTTATCAGTTTTTGGATTCTTCTCTGAACTTTCTTGTATTCCTTGAATGTTTGTCGATTGTTGAGTCCTTGATTGAGTGAGTTATATTCATTTAGTTCTAATTATCCCGTGAGTGCATGCTTTGTTTGAAATCCTTTTTGATTTGTGTCTTTTGTATCTGCATTCGACTCTTTCATTTTGATTGAAAGTAATGGAGTGTTCAGGGATTTTATTTTTCTTTCGTTAGATATTAGAATCAAACAAAGAAGATAGTTGCATTATTTATTTTGGGTAGTTTATATAACTAGGTTTCATTTAGAAGACTTCATTTGGGAATTGGGTGTTTTTGTCGAAGAAAGTTAAACCTCTTCTCCATCTCGTATGTAGGATTCATTGAAGAAAAAGATTTACATCTCATTTTTTTGCATTCTTTTGGAGTCGAATCTACAACATCACTGGTTTCACTTTCAAACCCTTGAGTAAACAACAACCCTAAAATGAAGCGCTTATAAAATTGATCAGACACTTTTATATTTCCTAGTAGAAAACCTACATTAGCAAGTGTAGGGCTTTGGAATAGGTTGCGAGGATAACTTTCCAAAGCCATCAGACATACATAGAATCTTATGCTAGGGAGTTATAAATTCATTTGTTCTTATAAAAATAGTCGGGATCCCCCTCTCACACAGGGGTTAAACATGAGGTTGCGTGTGGGAGAGCGATGAAGATTTCCCCTTCAAAGCTTAACCCACATAGAGGAAATATCGTATATGGGGGTTCTTCCTGATAAATCACTGGTTTCATTTGGTCTTGGACCTTCGTGAATCCCGGATCCATTCGGGGTTCTCAGTAGTATTTTGGTCCACTTGTATTCAGTTCTCTTGAAGAATTCCGAACTTTTTATCCTGCCCATATGTTCCTTCTTGAATATCGATTGTACTCGCTCGAAGGCTGATTGCAAATTGACAACCTTAATGGGCTATATATGTAGGGTTGATACACAAGGTGACGGTGAAGGGGAGTCTTCAATGTACTTGGGTAAGACGTTGGTCAAAATCACTCGGGCTCCTTGGAGGGTACACCCACGAGTAAGACCGTGTGGGAAATTGCACCAAGGTGTAAGTATGTTAAGTAGGTCACCAACACAACTGATCTACCCACTCTATCCCATCCCCTTCCTATATTTATCTCGCAATGTTGGATTTTATCACCAACTAGTGGTTTCATTGTGGGAAGGTTTGTTTGATTGTTTGCTTCTTAGGTTTGTAGCATGTGCTGTTTTTTTTCCTTAGTGGACCTTAGGTTGAGTCAGTGTCAATGGTGTCAACTCCTGGGAGTACCAATGGAGGAACCCCTTTTCCCAGGGAACCTTTCACCTTTCCTTAGTTTGGAAACATTGGTCCTTCGTGCATTGCCACACTGAGTCTTCTAGAACTCACGATCGGATTATCGGTTTGGTTTTTCCCCACTCCAGTGATCTCGAATGTTCCCATTGCTTGAGATGCACCTAATTCTTCATATGTAATCACACCACCCACACATCAACCTCATGTTGATCTTTCTCCTTCTTCACCTGTTAGGTCTCCTTCCCTTTCTCCTTCTTCACTTAGTGAAATCTCTAAAGCGAGTAGCTAGGTTGATAAGAAGAAGAAGAAGAACCAGAAAATGACCAAGCCTCCAACCACTTCAGATCATGTTGGATTTGAATAACCAAATACTGTTAATCATATTGGGAATGTTGATAAAGTTGACAAGTCTAAAATGAAGAATCCTAAACCCAAATTCCCTTGCAGGCTTTGTAATGGTAACCACTTTCTGTGGGATTTCCATGGTCTCCCCAAGGTCTTAGAAATGTGGTATTCCATGTCATCAACATTTACGAGATATGCTGGTGACACCCCCTCAGCTAGTGACATCAAGGCTGGTAAGAAGAAGAGAACTCTCAAATTTCCTTTCCTGTAATGCAAAGGTGATCATCACTCTCACCTTTTCCCTTGTATGGATGAGGCTTCTTATCTTTTGGAAAATATTAAACTTCCAACTGGTTATTGTAAGATTTCTTCCAAACCATCATTAGTTGATGGAATGGTCAATCTGGTTCCATCCCCGATCAGTCCGGTTGATCATGTGGTCAATCTGTTTTCATCCTCGGTTGAACCACAAACCTAAGTAGTTGATCCAGTTCCATCATCAATCAACCCCACTCTTCATCTGAATAGTGAAACCCAAGTGGTTGATCTGGTTCTGTCATCGATCAACCCCACTCTTTATGTGAAGAATTCCAAAGTGGTCGATCCAGTTCCATTATCGATCGATCCCACTCCTCCCTTGAAGAGTGTAACCAAAGTGGTCGATCCGGTTCCCCCGTCAGTCGATCCCACTCCTCCCTTGAAGAGTGCAACCAAAGTGGTCGATCTAGTTTCGTCATTGGTCGATCCCACTCCTCATTCAAAGAGTGAGTATGTCACTCAGGTCTACCTCGTTAATATTGATTCACCTAGACAAGGGGTCACTCTGCCCATCGAGATGGCACCCCCTTCAAGCAATCGAATGATTTCTATTAATTGGAATCATTTGACAGAAACCCATCTTCCATCTTACGTGCCTTTCCAAATCACCGTGCAGTTTTGTGATAGGAATATTCCTAACACTGTAATAAACGAAGGTTCTTTTGTTAGCATATTGTTAGCATCTTATCTGCGAATGCTTGGAAATATTTTGGTTCCCCACAACTTGTGCCCGTGACTTAGAATCTGTTGACCTTTGACATAAGAGTTAGTCAACCTTGGGGATCCTTTCTCAGTTTCTGGTTACTTTGGGAGGAAAAACGGTCTATGTTGATGTGATGGTAGTTCACAACCCCTTGGAATTTAACCTGCTCATCGGGTGAGACTAGGTCTATTTTATGAGAGATTTTGTGTCCACTCTCTTTCAAGTGATGTGTTTCCCTCACAATAAAAACATAGTAACGATTGAACAACTTTCATTCATTGATCCTCATCTGATGGTCAACCATCCACCTTATCTGAATGGTCCATACATGCCAGTGATGTCCGCCCCACCATAGGTCAATTATGTAACGACCTGCCCCATGCGTTCAACCCCGTACAAGAGGGAATATCTACCTTCTCTTGACTTAGATCTAGTAGTTGACATGGCTATCTCTTCAATAGGGCTATTAGAGCCAGATCTCCCTACCATTATCAAGGTCATCGACATTTCTTCCTTCTAGAGTGTTTTTCTTCCATCTAGAGAAGATCTCTTGGAAGCCATGATTGGCGTTTGTCCCTTGACATGTATTCTTTCTAGAGAATCATCCTCCTGGAAACCATGATCAAGGAGAGGTCATGAGCATAGTTTTTATTCTCTGTGGCAAGCTTATTAAAAAATGAAACAAAAGCTACGAGCATTGTTTTACTTCTTTGTGGTAAGCTCGTTAAAACATGAAACAAAGGTCTTGAGCATAGGTTTTCTTCTCTGTGGAAAGTTCGTTAAAAAATGAAATAGAAGACATGAGAATAGTTTTTCTTCTCCGTGGAAAGCTCGTTAAAAAATGAAACAAAGGTCTTGAGAATAATTTTTCTTCTCTGTGGCAAGCTCGTTAAAAAATGAAACATAAGCTATGAGCATAGTTTTGCTTCTCTGTGGTAAGCTCATTAAAAAATGAAACAAATGTCCTGAGCATAGTTCTTTTCCTATGTCAAGATCATTAAAAAATGAAACAATCACCTCTCCTAACAAGTCGAGTCTTTCTCTAGATCTTGTAGATATCGAGTTGAGTCTTTAGCTAGATCTCGTAGATGTCGAGTCAAGTCTTTTGTTAGGTCTCGTATTTGAACCTTCCTTTCATCCACCCTTATTATTTTTCTCCATCTATTATAGAAAATGGTGACAACCTCAAAGTCGAAGAATTAAATGAAGCTTGGGGGCGCATGTCTCCATCCTTTGATGATCATTCTAGAGTTAAGCCGCTAGCTTTTCAAACTGAGGGAAGAGTACCAACCATCCATGGGTATCCCTACCTTTGGAAATTACGTTGGGAATTTACAAGCATAAGTTTAATTTTATTTCAAGCTTATGTAAAAATGAAACCAATACCGAGCTTAGTATTTTTTCTTTCTCATGCTTGTAAATACAAGAATGTGACTGAGTAAAATTTTATCACCTTTTCAGACTCGTAAAGGTTATACGAAAAAGGATCCCCCTAGAGTCTCCTTTAAACTCTTTTTAGACTCTCTAAACATGAAAATATTGTTGAGTGATATTGCTTCCTTTCACACTTGTTAAAAGGTTTGAAAGGGTGTCTTTAGAGTGGTAGTTTATCACTTTTTTGGCCTCGCAAGACTAAAATTACGAAAAAGGACAACCCTAAAGTCTCCTTTAAGTTCCTTTTAGACTCTCTAAACATGAAAAAATACCGAGTTTTCCTTCTCTGGACTCGCTAAAATACACATTGAAGGGCCCATATGAGGACAAACCCTTACTTCTTCTAGTTCGTTAAACAAAGGAAGAGGAACTTACCAAAGGTGAGTTATATCGAGCATGTGTTACCCTCCTTGAGCTTGTTAAATTAAAAAGAGGTACTTATCTATCTGGGTGGGGGAAATATTGAAGGAAATGGGTCAAGTTTTTGAGAATCCTTTATGGTAGCTATTGTCACCCTTGAACATGGCACCTGTTTGCGTCTCGTCCTATAGTTGGGTAATCTTCTTGTCTCCGAGTCATACCAATTCCATGTGTCACCATACTTTTTAGTCTAGTCGAAGAGTTCTCTTATTGTTGTCACATTACATTCTTGGTACTCGTCAAGTCAATGCTGCCAAGTCAGTTGTCGTGCCTCATCATGTTCAAGGGAATATTCACTTCAAACCATTCATCTGTAGTATTGCCAGTTTCCATTTCATGTGTCAGTCCATACTCATTCAATTCAACATATTACATCACTTTCCTATGTCATTTTGATGTCGATGATGGGGGATACATCAAGGCCCTCCTTCGACGAGTCTTTTCCTGTCGACTTCAACACATCATCTAGGAATTAGACTTAGAAACCAATTATTACCTTGGGACCTGCATTCCTCAATGGCAAGCCTCCTTGCCTCTGACAATAGGTTTACATCATTGACCTCTGATAGGATGATTCCATGAATGTTCGACTTCAACTCATTTATTCACATTTGTTGGATTGTAATAGGGTACCTTGGGATTCATTGACATCATTGGTGATTTCCCTCGCACTTGTTAATGATTTACCTCAATGACTGGTAATCAAGTGGTTTCTACCATGTTCGACATCAAAACATCTATTCACATGGATAGATTCATTCCACATCAGGATTGGGATGAAGACTCTGGGTTGAGCATTCACTATGTTATCTGCTTTGCCCAGGATGCGAAGGAGATCATTTGAGCATGCTGATATATATACTGTTACGTAGATCCATATTGTATTAGTTCGTGGCTATGTTTTATCATCTCGTAGCTCCACTATGTATTTATCGTGTCTACGATCAGTTCATGTCATGGAGGTATGGATCCACATTGTATCTTTGGTGGCCATATCCTTAGTCAATATTTCTCATGGATCCGCAGTGTATTGGTCAACGACTATGCTTTGAGTCATCTCGTATTCTGAGCATAGGTATGCCTTCCTCGGAAATGGAACATATATTAATACTGTTTGATGGTTGATCACAACTTCTTCCAGGTTCTTCAACTCCATGCCCTTGCATTGAAGAATTGTAAAGTGTTTTATCCCTCAGTTTCTCTTCTGACCTCACACTTTAGGGGGCATACTGTTACACATCAAATTTCCACACCTAGGTACCTTTCCCTAAGTGTCGCAAGTGCCGTAAAAGTGTCATATGAACCTTGATAAGTGTCGCATACATCTCGACACCATGAAATAACATATGTCACATTCCCTAGTCAATGCGGAGGAGAAAGATATTATATGAAGGTCAAAATACTATGTGCACATGAATTATTATTAATATTCATGAAAAGGAAATTAATTTAGTGTGAGAATCCACCTCACATTTGGTTTCCTATTTTTTAGGGGAGGTTGAGGATCTCATGGATGGTTGAAATATTTATTCCTTAAAACCCTTGAGAGATATTTCCTCCCTAAAATCCTTAAGAGATATTTTCTCCCTAAATATCTTGGAGATCCCATTTTAGTGGATCTGATGAGTGATCCTCTCCATGGTGGTTAAGCCTCTAAATCCTATATAATGAGGGATTTCCATGGAGAATAAAAGATAGATTTGAGATATCAAACTTATGATATTGGGAGAAATATTTTGGATATCAAACCTATGATATTGGGAGCATCATGCAAGGGCTAGATGAAGAGGAATTGGAGAGGCTGCTGCAACTACATCTACAGATTGTAATTGTCTTTTTAATGTTCTCATTAATACATGCTTGGCCTATTTCCTTCTAGTTTATGTATCTTTACATATAATTTTCTACTGTAGATGAATTTGTTTAATATAGTATGCTAGAGTAGGATTTTCCTTGTGTCTCTTTGCTGTGTGTGGCTTGCAGGTATCAAGTTGTGCGAACGAGTTTGGAGATCAAGCTCAAATTGGAGCAGCGACGACAAACACCAGAAATAGGTGCATCACACCCTTTCTCCCTGTTGGGTATATGTTATATTCTTTGCACGAGTAGTAGTGCCTCGAGAAACGGGTCACCTGCCTCAGGAAACGTGTCACATATTTAGGTGGTTTTTCAGCACATGGTTTTTTCCGATGGTTTTCTATTTCTCGTTAAGGAATTAGGGTTGTGGACTAATCCAAATCATTGGGTTAGGGTTTTGGATGCCGCTGGCTCCTATATGTATATTGTATTGTAACAATGTATCACAATGAATGAATATAGAATATGATGGTTTTCCCGGTTTGCGTTTCCAAGGGAAAACTATCTGTGTAATGTTTGTATTTGCCATTGTATTTTTTCTGTTATTTTACTAAATATTTGTTTGCAGTAGATATTGTACAAGGTTAAAATCTACACACTCTCTCTCTCTTTTCAACTAGTTAAGAAAATATCAAAGGGATGTTATTGTCCATTTGCATCTTTCTTTCTCGGTATTAGGGGTCTAGAATCCGAGGGAAGATCCACTTGTCTGTAGGAGGATTTTTCTGTAACATACAACCTCCTAGATTTTCCCTATTTTGATTGGCATTCCCTAGGGAGTAAGAGGATTTACACCCATAGGGATTTTTTTGGTCTAAATCACACTTAAAGACTCCATTCACCCATATTTTAAAGGCACTAATATGATTTTTTGCATTGGAGAAATAAATTGTTTGCCTTGGTAAACATGTTTTAGTGGGATATCAATCTTGTTCAAGTTGAAATTTTTTCTGCATGTTAAAAGCTTGTCAAGATCACTAGGGTGTCTTGATTGGCCTGGTCTTCTTAGAGCCATAACTCATTAAAATATACAACCATTAGAGTTGCATAAAAATCATTCTTTGCTTACTTATAACTTACAATTCAACTGCCAAAAGTTGCTAATAATCTACCCCTATAATCTACTAGTAGTAGCACATCTTTTGGGTGGATTACTTGTGATTTTTGGTGGCTGATTTTTCTACTGTAACAACTTGTTTGACACAACCACAAGACTGGATAATATATTTGCAGTAGCTTTTTCTTACAGCCTTACATTTGTGCTAAATTCTTACTCTTTCAATCTTGAGTTGTACTAGTCATATCTAGCTTAGCTCTTGTATCATTATCTTGAATTTTGGAATTTATTTAGCATCTCTAATAATCATTTGTTCACTGATATATATTTTTGTTGATTTCTGCAATTAAGGAGAGTAAGCATAAATTGCTTTTCCACCTAACATATAGCGCATACAATTGGTTTTTCTTGTGTCTCGGGAAAGTAAAAAAACTTTCAATAGGTAACCAAGGACTTGGAAACCTTAAAACCACTCCCGAGGCTCATTCTCAAACCTTATTCCATATAGAAAATTTATATATAGGGGAATTTGTTTCATCATATCAATTTTTGTCTCATTTCCTCCTAGGGTCACCCGATATTCCCTCCTTGAGGTGATCACTTCACCTCTAAAGTGACGAGAATACCTATCTAAGGTGAGAGTGTGTAGGTGTTCTCTTAGTTGTTGCCATATTGTGGTTTGGGTTGGGATTTTCCCAACCTACAACTTGTGTGATAATATTTTGGCGCCATTGCCAGGGAGGATTTTGAATCCTCTTTTGTTCCCTAACGACACTTTGGCAAGCTACCATCCCAAAGAATTTACCCTTAGCTTTACTGGTGATTCCACTTGAAGGACGTTCCCCTTCCACCTTTGATGAGCTCTTCTTGAAGATCATTCGACAACTTTTCCTTCCTAGAATTCGTCTTCCATTAAGAATTTTCCCCTAGGGAGATTCAAAACTTCTAAGGTTTACCGAAGAAGGCCTCCTCTTAAGTCTCCCATTATAAAAACCCTTTTCCAAGGTACCCTTCCCCTAGCTCCAATGGATCACCCTTGGTAAAAAAATCTATACAATCCCATGAACATGGCCACCATCCCTGAATATTCCAATAGCATGCCAAAAGAGTCTCATAAATGGTTGCCAAAGTTTCCAGGAAATAATGTGATCATTGATGACGATCATATCTACACCATAGGAATAGACATGGAAAATGCAGAAGTGGAACATGAATATGTAGCAATGACTCTACTAGCCTCGTCATTGATTGAACATGGTTAAAGATGGTTCAGAGGCTTACCTGACAATCACATAACATCTTATGAAGACTTTTACAATTTATTCAAGAACTTATGGACAACTAAGAAATACCAGGGGATGATCGTAGCTCAATTCAATTAGATAAAGAAGAAGGAGAATGAGACAATGAGTGAATTTGACAATAGGTTTGATAAATTGTACAATCAAATATCAACAAATTTGTGCCCTACAACTACAACTGCTTGTCTCATCTATATGAATGCATTCAATGGGAAATTTCATTTTATTTTGAAGGATAAGAAGCCCACCACCTTGGCACAAGCCAAAGAGTACAATGCAAATATTGAAGAAAATCTCCTTGACTCAAAGGTTGATCCTTTTCAATATCCTAGTGTCATGGTAGAAGCAAAGATTAAGGATTCCATTAGCAGTGCTCATGATCCAATTTCCCTCTTGAATTAGAAGATAGATTAGATGAGGACCCAATTCGTCAAATCTCAAAATCAGATCATGGGTAGATTAACCACTGTGTAAATAAATCAATATGCCCCCATACCTCAATTTTCTAAACAACAAACAAATGCAACAAGTTGGAAACCAAGGTCTCAAAAAGAGGAAAAGGCCCCTGATACTTTGAACCCAGTTGGAATGGTCAGTGTTGAGCAGACACCGTGGTTTTATCCATGTCAAGAACCTCATCGAGAGGATGAATGTCCCCAACAAGAAAAAGAGTCTCATGACAAAATTAACTTTATGGATATTATCTATAACCTCCAAGAGGAGGAGGTCACACAAGAACAAATTGACCAGGACAAAAAACAGGGGGAGAGAGAGGGAAGATTCTGGGTGTTAAACCAGTTGACAAACGATCAAAGAAAAGAACTGAGGAAGAGGGAATATTTGACATATACTAGAATAAATAAAGCTTCATTCTCTCAGCCATAGACAACTGCTCCTCCTCCATATACAAAGAAGGTTGTCCCACCACTTCCACCTCCAATACATGAGTTGCTTCCAAAGCCAATTCCAATAGAATATGAGATTCAATTGAACATAGATGTTGCAACCATGTTTGAGAAGTTGAATAGGTTAGTCCTTGTAACATAAATGTGAAAAATTCCTTCCATGAGAAGATAAATATTGAATTTATTAACGTACCAACCAAGAAGGAGAATCCTCCAATTATTTTGAACACCATGTATCTTGATCGACAAAGGGAAAACAACCCTCCTTTCTATATTTCCTTGGGCATGAATGACTTTTTCCTAAACAATTGTATGCTAGATTTCGGGGACTCAACAAATGTCATGTCATTGAAAGTAATGGAACAACTTGGTTTGAAGATGACCCGACCATACATAAATGTGTGTGGCATTGATTGTTAGGGACCTATCCTCCCTAACCCCTCATGTAGGTAGAGTAATATATTTTCCATGTAATAAAGGCAAGGCCTATTTAATAAATGAGAATAAGTCAATGTAAGAAGACATAATAGAAGCTTCCACTTCTAGAAATATCTTCCGCTAGAAGGTTCTTTAGAATATAAAATTAGTATAAATAAGAGTAGGAAGCATGAGAAATTTTTTCTTGAGAATTATTGTAATAGAGCGCTGCTTTGCTGGAGGTTGCCCCCTCGAAGAGGCAAGTGAACATTGTTTCCTATCAATAAAGGTATTATTTTTGTGTTGCGGTTTCGGCTATTGTGTTGTTCCTCTGTTATTCTCTGCAATATTTATGTTTTGGCTATTATAATAGATCTGGTACCTTATAAGTGGTATCAGAGCACTTTCATTGGCATAAAATTATGGGTTATTTTTTCAAGGTAGAGATGAATTCCAACATCTTAAAGCTATAAAGTTCTATCGTTTAACACATAAATCTGTGGCTAAGGAAACATACATGTAGGAATGTAGGAACTACAAGTGGTACTTAAGAGCACATTGTTTTCCACCCTTGTAACCCCTGTTGGTAGCCCTTCGAGTTGTAGCGCATTAGAAAACACCTGTATACAGATTAGACTAGATATCTTGAATCCCTCCATGGATAAACTAATTGGCCACCTGACTGCTATAGTGCCACCGAGAATAAAACTCGGGAAGATACTCTCTAGTACCTGGGTAGTCGGGTAGTACAACTAAGGGCACAATCTAGCCTCCTTAGTTGGTGCCCTGAGATATTGGGCTGAGTACTGCTGTTGGATCCCACACATATATCATACAATTATAACACAGGGAAAACCATTATTTGTAGAAACCATGAATACCCTAACCCTTGGGATGGAAACAAAAACAGAACATACACAATCTATTGTTGTGCAAATTTACCTCCTGCATCCTGGTTGCAAAATTACTACACATTTTTATTTGTTAAGAATTTGGGCCTTTCAACACCTCTGACACCCTAATTTGGGACCTATCCCATTGGATTCCTCTCCTCGTCTTGATCGCAGTGGTACTTTTCATTTTCAAGCCTTTTTTTAAGTGAACCCGAACCCCTTTCCCAATGCCCCTATTTTCCAACTCTCCCATTATATTCCCCTTTTCTCCCTGATCATCGTGGTACCTATCACTTATAAGTCCTTTTATATGGTCCCACCCACCCATTTTCCCTTAAAGGAACCCCTCATATCCAAATGGCCACCACTCTCAGCCAAGACTTGCAATATTCCACCACTCAGACCAAGGATACCATCAACCAAGTGACTTCTGAGATTGATTCCACCAATTCCTGCATTGAAAAATTAGAGACCCACATCCAACAACAATTTGACGCCATGGAGGCCAAATTCATGGGACAATTTGCCACCCTCCATTCTGTTGTCAACCATTTGTTGAACAGTCCCCAGGGCCCTTCCTTCTCGAACCAACCGTCCCACTTAGATGGTGTTGATTCCTCCCATTATATGTTTTTTCAATCCAACTCTTTTCATCGTGACTCCAGTCCTCCCCGAGTTGAGGTGAATAAATTTGATGGCTCCGACCCCACATGTTGGGTCACTCAAATGGAGAATTATTTATCTCTGGATGGCATTACCGATGAGTTGATAAAACTTTGTTATGATGTTCTCTACCTGGATCCTGAATGCTAGCAATGGTTGCAATGGAATAAAAATACCTTTCAGGGGTATATTTCATTGACCCAATTTGTTGCATAGCTCTATGAATGCTTTGACATTGACACCCACTATTTAGGACATTTGACCAAGTTGAAACAGTCAGGCACAATGGAATAATTTATAATTTCCTTTGAGCATTTGGCCTTCAGAACGGAGGGCATGACATATGCATTCTTCCGAGATGTTTTATCAGTGGTATAAAGGATGACATCTGAGCACAGGTCCTCATGGCTCACCCTCAGACTTGGTTTTAAGCTACTAAATGTGCCAAAGAAGCCTAACAAGTTGTTTTTTCCCAGATCAAAAAAACCTCTTTTGTTCCTCTTCCTTGCCCCACAAATCATGCTCCCCTACCACTCCCCTCAAGGTCCAAAAATTAATTCAGGAATAAATGGATGAGCACCAACTCAAGGGTATTTGCTATAATTGTGATGAAAAATATTTTTCCAGCCACAAGTGTAAGGAACAAAAACGTTTTATGTCCATTTCAAAGGATGTTGATGACGAAGAAGTTGTTATTCCCTTGGTTGAAGAGCTACCCCTTCCAGATGCTCCTATGGAGCCCACTAACCCACCGAAGTTGAAACCCTAATTTTATTGCATGCCATCACTGGCTTCTCTAGTCCACAAACCCTCAAGCTCATTGTCTATATTAAGCATATGAAATTCATCATCCTTGTTGAAAGTGGAAGCACCCATAATTTTATTCACCGTCGCATTGCCTAGGAAACCAATTTCTATATTCATGCAGGCAACAATTTTCAAATCATGATAGCCAATGGTGGGTCCATGAATTTGGTGGGCGTTGTGAAAATGTACATCTTCAAATTGGACAGTACCACCTAAAATATCATATGTTTTCCATCGACATGGGCGGTTGTGACATTGTGCTAGGTGTTGAATGGTTACGCACTATGGGCCCCATTCTCATGGATTTTAAGGAATTAACCATGAAATTACACTAGGAGGGACAAAAATATCAATTCCAAGGACTCACAACAGGTTCTCCCGAGATCATAATTTCTGATCAAATGGGAAATCTTCTCAAGAAAGGTCATTTAGGTATTATTTCCCAAATCCATTCAATTCAAGCAGTTGAGACACCCCCCCATGCATCTTGACCTCCAATATATCATCTCCAAACACCAAGATGTTTTTTCCACTCCTCAAGGACTCCCCGTTCTCGTGTTGTTCACGATCATTCCATTCCCCTTGTTCTCGACAATCTTCCTCTCAATATTCTCCCTTATCATCATCCCT
Source organism: Picea engelmannii (assembly GCA_009831015.1). Taxonomy (NCBI): domain Eukaryota; kingdom Viridiplantae; phylum Streptophyta; class Pinopsida; order Pinales; family Pinaceae; genus Picea; species Picea engelmannii. The sequence goes on from ML780908.1 coordinate 382,096, forward strand.
TTTCCCAAAAGAATGAAATTGAGAAAATTGTACAAGAGTTTCTCCATGTGGGTGTTATCCACCCTAGCACCAACCCCTATTTTTCTCTTGTGGTCATGGTACTCAATAAAGAAGGTACTTGGCACATGTGTCCCGACTTTCATTTCGTTAATAAACTCACCATCAAAGACAAGTTTCCCATTCCTATTATTGATGATCTCTTGGATGAATTGAGTGGTGCTCAATAATTTACTAAACTTGATCTACGTTCTTTCTACCACCATATACGTATGAAATAAGAAGACATTCCCAAGAATGCCTTCATAAATCATGAGGGTCACTATGAGTTCTTGGTCATGCCCTTTGTCCTGTGTAATCCCCCCTCCACCTTCCAAAGTCTTATGAATCATGTCTTTCGTCATTTTGTCTTAGTTTTCTTTGATGATATTATAATCTATATTAAAAATTGGACATCCCCTGATTCCCATCTCACCCATGTGGATCAAGTTCTCCATCTACACTCTAAGAACCAAATTTTCTTCAAACAATCTAAATGTGCCTTTGGAGCCTCAGAAGTGGAGTACCTCGTGTTGGTTGTGGAGCCTGATTATCATCCTAATTGATAGGTATTTGTTTTCAGTCATGTTTATACCCCATGAAGACTGTACACCCCTCCACGTAAGGGGATTGTAGGGGGGATTGCCCCCCTTGTAGGGTCTAGGGGAAAGAAGGCCCTTGGTGGGGGTTCGAGGGTGAAGCCCCTGAAGGAAAAATCTCCTTGTAAATGTATATTGTAATTTCATAGTAAATCTAGACCGTTCATTATAAGGTCATAGACCTGATGATATAATTTATGTTAGGGTTTTTTTCCCTAGAAGGCAACCCTCTTTTATGAGGGAAATGTATTGTGGCTATATATCATTGCAAATATTGTATTCTGAGAGAGGAGAATGTGAGAGAAAGAAGAGGAAGTTACAACATGTGTGTTTTATGTTGTATCTCTTCATTTGCTAGATAATAAAAAGGAAGGACCTAACAATTTCTCTGATGTATGCAACCCACACTGGGTTAACCACATATATCCGTGTCTCTATTGTATTGTGTATCTTATGTGTTTTATTTCTGCATTTGTTTTATTTTATTGCTCTGTGATCCTGCTTTTCTAACAAATGGCATCAAAGCGAAAGGTAACTCACAGGAAAAGAGGGTTCCTGGTTTGAGTGGGAGCAATAGAGGAAGATGGAAAGTTTAGGGTCGAGAAATTTAATGACCAAAACTACTAGTTATGGAAGATGCAGATGGAAGATTATTTATATAAGAAGGATCTTTTCCTACCATTGGGTGGTATAACAAAGAAGCCGACGACCATGAAGGATGAAGAATGGGAGGTTCTTTACAGAACGACACTAGGAACGATATGAATGAGCCTGGAAACATCGATGGATTTCAACACTTCGAAAGAAAATATAATGAAGGAGTTGATGGATGCATTGGCTAAATTGTATGAAAAACCCTCAGCGTCCAATAAGGTATTTCTAAGGAAGAGATTATTTAATATGAAGATGTCAGAAGGTGGGTCTATTGCAGATCATTTAAATGAATTTAATACAGTTACTAATAAGCTAAGTTATGTAAAAGTGGACTTTGATGATGAGGTCAGGGATCTTCTAATCTTGTGCTCATTGCAAGAAAGTTGGAACGACTTGGTCATGGCTGTTAGTAACTCTGTCTCTGGTTCAAACACTTTAAAATTTGATGATGTTGTTGGTGTTATCCTTAGCGAGGAAATGCGACGAAAAAGCACAGGTGAGACATAAGGTAATGCATTAAATATGGAGAACAGGGGAAGACAAAAGGATAGAGAAAAGGGCTCATGGAACTACATAAATTATAGGAAGGGAAGATCCAAATCCAGACTGGGAAAGATAGAGTGCTGGAATTGTGGGAAGAAAGGACATTTGAATAAAGACTATAGAGGTCCAAAGAAACAAATATATGGATAACAAGAGAAAAATTAGGAAGCAAATGTAACAGGGGATGTGTTACAGGTTGATTTGATTCTTTCTGTAGATAATATTTCTGAGTCTTGGGTAGTAGATTTAGGGGCTTCATTTCATGCCACACCCCATATGAAACATTTTCTAGATTATATTCAAGGTGATTTTGGATAGGTTCATTTGGGTGATGATGCACCATGAAAAATTCTTGGAATGGGTAAGGTACAAATGAATAAAAAGAATGGAAACCAATGGTTATTGAAAGAGAAAGACATGTACCATATCTAAGAAAAAATCTAATTTCAACAGGGTAGTTGAAAACTAAAGGCTGTATATCCATATTTACAGATAAGGCGTGGAAGGTCACCAAAGGATCACTGGTGATAGCAAAAGGAGAGAAGGTAGGTACATTGTATTTATGTACTAGTAATATTTATTCTTCTATCTCTTTAGCTTCTACAGTAGTGGATACAACACTGTGGTATCATAGGTTTGGACACATGAGTGAGAAGGGGATGCAAATACTTCACAAAATAAATTTGTTTCCAGATATTAACAAAATTGATTTGGATTTCCGGGAGGACTTTGTTTATGGAAAAAATATGAGAGTCATATTTCTCAGAGTTGAAAAGGTAAAGAGGAGTGAAAAGTTAGAGCTTGTGTATACAAATGTATGGGGACCAACTCATGTATCATCTCTTAGTGGCTCTCGTTATTATGTTACTTTTATTGATGATGCAACTATACAATCTTGGGTTTATTTTGTTCGACAAAAATATGATGTTTTTGATACTTTTAAGAAATGGAAAGATTTGGTTGAGAATGAGACAAGAAAAATGTTGACGTGTCTTAGATAAGAAAATGGAGGTGAATACTGCAACAAGGAATTTGATGATTATTGTTTATACCAAGGGATTCATAGAGAGAATACAATTCCAGGAACACCACAAGAAAATTGTGTGTCAGAAAGGATGAACATGATAATCATGGAACGTGCAAGGGGTATGAGATTGCATGCAGGGTTTCCCTTACAGTTTTGGGAAGACGTTGTAGATATTGTTGTTTACTTGATAAACAAAGGACCTTCAAGTTATTTGGATGGCAACAATCCAGAGGAGGCATGGACATGTAAAAAGGTAAACTATTCATTTTTGAAGACTTTCGGTTGTGAAGCATTTGTTTGTTGGACATATTGTCTTTGATATGTTGTCATTGATGTCAACAGTCGATGTCATTGTGATGTGATGATACATTGTTATGATGAATTGTCATTGATGAGTTATCATTAACGAATTATCATTGATGTCAACAATATAACAGTTAGCAGAGAATGAAAATGTCAAAAATCATGTAGATATTCAAATCTTAGAAGCAAGAACATTAATCAAATCTCAGAAGGAAGAGCGCATTGTAGAAATGCCATCGGGATCGAAATCCCCACAAGAAAAATCCAAAGGATTCAAGGAATAATCTTGTTCATTGAGACAATTTTAAGAAGTAGTCACGTAGAAGACATAACACGAGGTGCAGAGGATTCCACTGTAAAATATTAGGAGAAATAATGATGAACAGATTAGAAGAAATATCGTTAGACCAAGGTGAAGTCAGAGTTTGGAAGAATTAGTCTAGACCGTAAGATTACAACAGAAGGATCATTGGAGGATTTGTCAACGATCAGATCAAGTCACGACCATAGGATACGAAAGCATCAGATAAAGGGCAGGGATTGATTGCAGAGTACGAAGGGAGAATTAAACAATGTGTTAATTCCAGTCCCACAATTAGTCTAGACCGTTGATTGTCACTCGCCAATAGATCTACGGTTGGCATCAATTCCACTACCAACGAGTAGTTTCCATTGCAGAACTCGACGATAGTTTTAAACATCGTGCTAGTTGGGACCCTGCAATCATCCCTAATTGTTGATCTACTCTGGGAGCATTCTCAACAGTTGGATCAAGTTGAGTGGAAGGATAGGATAAGCAAGGCAAAAGGCCTGAGATCCCGAATACCCAAATTCTCGATAGACGTTGGATTGAGTTAATATTTTTCATGTTAAATAAGGACCATTAGATATGAAGCAGGAGCTTCGAGATGTTTCTTAGCCATTAGATCAAGATCTGATCTAGAGTTAAGTATTAGTCGTTGATCTAGAATAGAAAAGGGGAATTGTTAGATCAACAATGGTCAAACTTTGACGCTGACCACTTCGACAGAAAAGGGTTGAGAACAAGTAAGATTACCCGAAGGCCGATGTCTCGAAGTGGACATGAATCGTCTGATCCAAGGAACACTTCGGATAATATAACGACTGTTGGATTGAGTATAGTGGAAGGACAATGTAAGCCACAAATATTCCAAGGAGGACATGAGTCATCCGATCTGAGAAATATTTTGGGAGTCATATTGACCATCCGATCTATATAAAGTGGAAGGATAGGATAAGTAAAGATGAAGGTCGGAGCCCCGAAGTCCTAAAGTAAATGAGGACCATAGGATCTGGACAATACATGATGGTCATTGGATTAGAATAGTGGTCAAGTTCGGTGCTGACCACTTCAGATAAAAATGATTTAGAACATATGAGTTCACTCGAAGGTCGAAGTTTCGAAGTCGTTCTCATCCGTCGATCTGAGATACATTTAAGGAGTTAGGAAAATTGTTAGATCCAGGAGAAGAACATGTGCCACATGAGGAGATCCACATCATCAAGGACACATGGCATAATCAGATGAAGACAAGTGTCAAGGTGTAACTGACATTTCATGTATGCGTAAGTCACGAATCTAAGTGACATGTGGCAACCACTCATGTGACATCATAACGTTACGTAACTCCAGGAGTTTGTACTTCAGAAGTTTTTCACCACCAGAAAATACTCAAAGTACCAAAGTTCCGAAATGAACGAGAATCGTTCATCGTGCAAATAAAATCCAACCGTCTGATCTGCTTCGGTGAAATGAACTCCGAAAGATTGAAGGAATCTGAAGAAGAAATCACCTGAAGCATTGAAGGCCGAAGTCAAACACTAACCATTGATCTACTTTGGGAGATTTATCGACCGTTGATCAAAGTACAGTGGAAAGATAGAGTAAGCGTAAATTATGAAGTAACGCTAACCATTGATATACTTCAGGAGCGTTCCCAACCGATGATCAAGCATAGTGGAAGGATAGCATAAGTGGAGGTGTTAACCGATAACAAGAGGTGACCACTTCTTTATGACTCATTCGGTAGGTAATCACTTCGGAGGAACTACTACTCCAGAATTCAGGAGCCACAAATAGACGAAGTTTCGACGTAAACAAGAACCGTCCATCTTATCGTGCGATTAAAATGTGATCGTCGATCCTGACAAGTGATCAAGCACTTATTTAGCCTAGCAACTGGTCACCACCTGTGGTCGTATGTAATAAAGAAACAAAGGTAAAAATAAGAGGCAACGCTTAAATCAATAAGCCCGTGGTTTTGCACATATGGTCATATGTAAATGGTTTGAAGGAAGTGCCTCATACATATTTAATTTGACAGAGAGTTAACACTAGAACAATACAGAGAATCGATAAAAGATCAAATATGATATGTTGGTGAACTGAGAACACAACATAAGATTGAGTACGATGTAATGCATCGATCCATGTCTGTGATCAACTCATGAAGACAAAAGAATCAATACACAGTCATGATTAAAAGAGAGTTAATTCACGAGCATTATGAATAAAGGATAAAAAGGAAAAATGATATTATTTAAAGATTAATATTATCATTTAAATGAAAATGTATAATGGTTCAAATATCAAAAGACACAATGATTCAAATTCACACCAGTTGGAAGACTATATAAACAAGAAAGAATGATGAGAAGATGGTGTAGTTGAATTTGTTGAAATATATATATTTATATATAATGGATTGAATGAAGGTTCATTCTATCAGGTTGGTGCTTGTTTACAAGATGGGTCCTGTATGAGGATTGGATTCCTCACATCTCAGTTGGATTTGAGATCAACAAGATGGGACTTGTTATGAGGGTTGGATTCTTTATTTCTCAGTTGGATCTGAGAACGAAAATTTGGGTTTTGTAACAGAGAGATGGATCTCTCATAATTGTTTGAAGATGAAATTCAAAGATTGATCTTATGTATTCATTCAAGTTAAATAAATAAATAAAGTATTTATTCTTTTATATATTGTTTGAGAAAATGAAATAAATATTTATTGTTCAGTTAATTTGTGAAAAGTGAAAAATTGTCCAAAGTTTTGTGACTCTGATTCACCCCCCCTCTCAGTGTCAAGTATCCACTTCAACAATTGGTATCAGAGCAAGGTTCCTTCAACACAGTTTAAACATTGAAGGTATATTCAGAATAAATGGGTGGACAAATTGTTATTTCCACAAATGAAGCTCCCTTATTTGATGGAACAAATTATTCATCATGGAGGGAAAATATGAAACTATATTTGAAGTCAAGAGGATATGGAGTTTGGGATTCAGTAGTAAGTAAACCCTGACACTTAAATACTTCAAAGAGAAAAACCAAAACAACAAAGGAGGCAAGGAGAAACAATTCAATAGCCTTAAAAGCAATCCGGGATGGATTGTTAGACCAAGTCAAAGAAAATATGAGACACTACAAATCTGCTAAAGAATTATGTCTCCAACTAGAAAATTGTTATCAGAATGAAACACTAGAAGAAGAGAAATCCAATCAAAGTGAGGAACAAGACTCAGATGAAGAGAATTATTATCATGATAAGGAAGAAGATAAAGAAAAGGAAAACTGCAATTAGATTGAAGAACATAATATAAAGAAAAATATATCTAATTAGAATAAAAAGCAGGATTTGATCTCAGTCAACAATGAGGAATACAACCTCATCAAGGAATTGAGGCATACCTCAGTAATCACTAAATAAAAATTACATAATCTTAAAACTGATGTTACAATTGCAATAGAAGAGATTCGTATGGTACCAAAAAATTACATACATCTTAAAGTGCATGTGGAGGCTCTTCACAATCTTGAGTACACAACTATGTGCACTCTAGAAGAGTTGAAGAAACTCCAACAAAAGGATATGTTTCTACTTCAAAATTTAGATCAATCTAATCATGAAGAGCATGAGCAAAAGATTCAGTTAGAAAAAAATAAAGAAGAGATCAAAAGATTGAAAACCAAAGTTATTAATCTATCAGAAGAGATGGAAGAATTAAAGACATATGACAGTAAAATAAAAGAAGTACTAAAATAATTAGAATAATAAGTTAACAGTCTAAACACTCAATTTGAGGAAATTAAAGAAAGTGAAGAAGACCTAAATATCTAGTTAACAATGAAAGCAAATTCTTACTACATGTTGGAATTGAAAATCATGAATTTCAAAAAGATAAATGAAAGTACTAATGCAAATCTAAAGACTCAACTTGAACATGCTAAATAAGTGGAAGAATCCCTGAAGATTCAGTTGACTAAAAAGGAAGAATTATATCACTTCTTGAATTTAGAAATAATCAATCTCAAAAAGATGAATGAAAAGATAAATAAGATTATCAATTTCCAGAATAGCTCAACTATCCTAGATAAGATTTGGAAGAGCCAAAGATCAGCTGATGAAAAAACTGGTCTTGGATACAATAAGAAAGAAGACAATGAAAAATGGAGCACCATTTATAAACACGAGAAAGGATCATCCTCCTCAAAAGGAAAAGGTGCAATTACAAAGAAATTACGAGTCATGAACTTTGTTAAGGAAGAAAGCTATAGAAGTAAAAAGGAAGAAGAAAATCAAATGACAAATCTCTCAAGCCAAAATAAAATCAAGAATGGAAACACCTTCAATGGCTATTGATTTTCTTGTCATAGGTTTGGCCACAAAGAAACGAACTGGAATAAATTAGAGAAAGGATATACAAGAAAATCCCAAAACTCAATTATATGTTGGAGATGCAACTTTGTTACAACAAAATTTTGTCATACAATGAGATGTTACAACTATGATAGGTTTGGGCAAAAATCCCAAAGCTCCAGGAGTTCAAAAAGTCAACCCTTAAATAAGTCATTCAAGTCAGTGACAAAACCTAATAAAAGTTGGAAGAAGAAAGGATATGAAAAATATCCAAAAACACAATAAGAAAGAGAAGATCCAAAAGGCAGAATATCTCATATAAAGATATGGAGAAGAGAATTTGAAGGAGAGAGAAAGAATGATGATATTACACCTGAAAATGAAGAAATTAATGAGAAGAACATGATGGGTGAAGGTCCTAATAAATGATGTGAAATTCAATATGAAATAAATCAAGCCCAAGAAAAGGAAGTGCCTATAGAAGAATATGGGACAATATCAAATTTTGATGATGTCATAATTTGTTAGCCAAAGAAAGAAAATACAAAAAGAAGTTTAAATTGGTTTCTACAAAATCAAAGGATTACGCTAAGAGTTTTTTAACATATGGAAAATCTTGACTATCTATAGATTAATGGTCAAAAGAAAAATCATTGGTAGGGTTAGTTGTAGAATACAAGAAAAAGAAAAATAAAGGTAGCAGAGAAGTTCAAGGAGTATCATTCAACAAAGATCAATTAATAAAAAAATTGGTATTTAAATCAATTGGTATCATTCCTCAATTGATATTCCTGTGAAATATCAAAGAAGAATAAGAAGAAGATAAAAAAATCAGTAAGATTCGTACTCTTGTTCTATTTGACAAAGGAAAGTTAGTAAAAACTCAGGGGGAATATGTTGGTTATTAAATAATAAAGTAATTAGATTAAGTTTTGAAAGACTTGATCACTAAAAATGGGTATCACTACAAGTTGGTATCAAGAAAACTACTTATTTGAACACAAATATTCCAATGGACCGAGATAAATAGTTAGTAAAAATTAATAGGGGAAGAGACATTGTCAGGAAGATCTACCCTTTCAGAAACAAAGGGGTAGAGCAGTCAGAGGTAGAGAGAGCATATTGACAGGGGGAGTCATTCAATTATGGCAAGCAAAGCATGAATGTAGGGGGAATTACCCAAGTTCATATTTTGGTCAACAAAATGTAGACAGACAGAGGTTGATTATAACAAGAGCAACCCTTTTCCATTGATGTCAAAGGGGGAGAGTAACTTCATAGAGAAAAACATCATCACTGGGGGAATTTGTGTATGAAGTTAGTGTGTTTCCCTCAATGACAAAGGGGGAGATTGTTGGACATACTGTCTTTGAGATGTTGTCATTGATGTCAACAGTTGATGTCATTGTGATGTGATGATAAGTTGCTATGATGAATTTTCATTGATGAGTTATCATTAATGAGTTATCATTAATGAGTTATCATTAATGAATTGTCATTGATGTCAACAATATAACAGTTAGCAGAGAGTGAAAATGTCAAACAATATGCAGAGATTCAAATCTCAGAAGCAAGAACATTAATCAAAGCTCAGAAGGAAGAGCGCCTTGTAGAAATTCCATCGGGATCGAAATCCCCATAGGAAAAATCCAAAGGATTCAAGGAAGAATCCTATTCATTGAGACAATTTTAAGGAGTATGTTGATTAAGGTTGGTTGTCATTGATGTCAACCCTTGAAGAAAGACCCATAACACAAAGGTTTGGGTAATGGA
>ML780908.1:399113-411891 GCA_009831015.1 Picea engelmannii
ATCGTTAGACTGAGGTGAAGTCAGAGTTTAGAAGAATTAGTCTAGAATGTCAGATTACAATAGAAGGACCGTTGGAGGATTGGTCAATGATCAGATCAAGTTGTGACCATTGGATACACAAGCGCTAGATCAAGGGCAGGGATTGATTGTAGAGTGCAAAGGGAGAATTAAACAACGAGTTAATTCCAATCCCACAATTAGTTTAGACCATTGATCGTCACCCGCCAATAGATCTACGGTTGGCGGAGACTGACGATAGTTTTAAATGTCGTGCTAGTTGGGACCCCACAATCATCCCTGATCGTTGATATACTCCATGAGCATTCTCCACCGTTGGATCAATTTGAGTGAAAGGATAAGATAATCAAGGAAAAAGGCCTGAGATCCCAAATACATGAATTCCCAATAGCCATTGGATTGAGTTAATCTTTTTCGATTTAAAGAAGGACCATCATATCTAAAGCAGGATATTTAGGATGTTTCTCAGCCATTAGATCAAGATCTGATCTAGAGTTAAGTATTATTCATTGATCTAGAATAGAAAAGGGGAACCGTTAGATCAACAGTGGTCAAACTTTGATGCTGACCACTTCGACAGAAAAGGGTTTAGAACAAGTAAGATTACTTGAAGGCCGAAGTCCCGAAGTGGAAATCAATCATCCGATCTAAGGAACACTTCGGATAATATACCAACCATTGGATCGAGTAAAGTGGAAGGACAATGTAAGCCACAAATATTTTGAAGAGGACATGAGCCATCCGATTTGAGAAATATTCCAAAGAGGACATGAGTTGTCTGATTTGAGAAATATTTCGAGAGTCATATTGACCGTCTGATCTATAAAGTGGAAGGATAGGATACGCAAAGACGAAGGTCAGAGCCCTGAAGTCCCGAAGTAAATGAGGACCATCAGATCTAGACAATACATGATGGTCATTGGATCAGAATAGTGGTCAACTTCGACAGTGAACACTTCAGAGAAAAAGGATTTAGAACACATGAGTTCACCCGAAGGCCAAAGTTCTGAAGTCGCTCTCAACGATCGATCTGAGATACATTTCGAGAGTTAGGAAAACCGTTATATCCTGAAGAAGAACATGTGCCACATGAGGAGATCCATGTCAACAAGGACACATGGCACAATCAGATGAAGACAAGTGTCAAAGTGCAGTTGGAATTTCAGGTATGTGTAAGTCACGAATCTAAGTGACATGTGGAAGCCACTCAATTAGTTCCATGTCAACTAGTGATGTTAGTAAGTTATGTCACTCCGGGAGTTTTTACTTTGGGAGTTTTTCACCACCAGCAAATACCCAAAGTCCCAAAGTTCCGAAATGAACGAGAACCGTTCATCATGAAAATAAAATCCAACCGTCCGATCTACTTTGGTGAAATGAACTCCAAAAGATTAAAGGACTGTGAAGGAGAAATCACCTGAAGCACCGAAGGCTAAAGTCAAACACTAACCATTGATCTACTTCGGGAGCTTTATCAACCATTGATCAAAGTACAATGGAAAGATAGAGTAGGCATAAATTACGAAGTAACACTAACCGTTGATCTACTTCGGGAGCATTCCCAATCGATGATCAAGCATAGTGGAAGGATAGCGTAAGTGGAGGTGTTAATTGACAAAAATCAGTCACCACCGCTTTATGACTTATTCGTTAGGTAATCACTTCGAAGGAACTGCTACTCCAGAATTCAGGAGCCACGAATAGTTAAAGTTCTGAAGTAAACGAGAACCGTCCATCTTATTGTGCGATCAAAACGTGACTGTCGATATTGACAAGTGATCAAGCACTTGTTTAGCCTAGCGCCTGGTCACCACCTGCGGTCATATGGAATAAACAAATAAAGGGAAAAAGAAGAGGCATTGCTTAAATAAATAAGCTCGTGGTTTTGAGCATATGGTCATATGTAAATGGTTTGAAGGAAGCACCTCATATATATTTAATTCGACATAGAGTTAACACTAGAACAATAAAGAGAATCGATAAAAGATCAAATATGATCTGTTGGTGAACTGAGAACACAACAGAAGCTTGAGTACGATATAATGAGTCGATCCATGTATGTGATCAAATCATGAAGACAAAAGAATCGACACACAGTCATGATTAAAAGAGAGTTAATTCATGAGCATTATGAATAAAGGATAAAAAGGAAAAATGCTATTATTTAAAGATTAATATTATCATTTAAATGAAAAGGTACAATGGTTCAAATATCAAAAGACACAATGATTCAAATTCACACCAATTGGAAGACTATATAAAAAAGAAAGAATGATGAGAAGATGGTGTAGTTGAATTTGTTGAAGTATATATATTTATATATAATGGATTGAATGAAAGTTCATTCTATCTGGTTGGTGCCTGTTTACAAGCTGGGTCTTGTATGAGGATTGGATTCCTCACATCTCAGTTGGATTTGAGATCAACAAGCTGGGAGTTGTTATGAGGGTTAGATTCCTCATTTCTCAGTTGGATCCGAGAACTACAAGATGGGTCTTGTAATAGAGAGATGGGTCTCTAATAATTTTTTGAAAATGAAATTCAAAGATTGATCTTATGTATTCATTCAAGTTAAATAAATAAATAAATAAATAAATAAAGTATTTATTCTTTTATATATTGATTGAGAAAATGAAATAAATATTTGTTGTTCAGTTAATTTGTGAAAAGTGGAAAATTTTCCAAAGTTTTGTGACACTGATTCACCGCACCCTTTCAGTGTCAAGTATCCATTTCAACATTGTCCATATTGATAAAGAAAATAGAACAAATCTTGAAGCAAAATCCAAGAAGTGTACCTTTATTGGATATGGTGTTAATGATTTTGTTTATCTCTTATGGGATTATGAAAATCACAAAATCATTAGGAGTAGAGATGTCATATTCAATGAGAAGGTCATGTATAAATATGAGTTGCAAGGAAGGAAACAGGAAGAAGAAAAACCAGAATACATAATGCTTGATGAGATCACTGAAAAAGAAATTTCAAAGGTACCAGAAAATAAAAATGTACAACAACAAGAGAAACAAGTACCTCAAACTCCTGCAAGTGTTGTTAGAATATCTAGCGGGTTAAGTAAACCCCCAGAATGGTACTCTCCTTCATTGTATTATTTATTGTTGACTGATTCTAGTGAACCATAATGTTATGAAATGATTTGGTTACAAAGGTTTATGGGGGAATTCAGAAAGAATCATGATAATAGAAGTTTGTACTATGACAGTGAGAGTTCCATTCATCTTGCAAAGAAATCAGCCATTCATTCAAAGACTAAGCATATACATCTCAGGTATCATTTCATATGATCCGTCTTGGAAGATGGACATTTGAAGTTGGAAAATATACATACTAGCCAGAATCCTGCAGACATGTTAACAAAGGGAGTAACCAGGGAGAAACTGAGTTCCTGCTTAGTTTCAGTTGGTATTCAAGCATGAAGATGAAGATGAGAAATTTTCCAGGTCCAAGAAGGATCATAGTCCAGTAGATACATGAGCAATGGAGTTGTTGAGATCAGTCTTCAAGTGGGAGATTGTTGGTTGTGGAGCTTGATTATGTTCCTGACTCATAGGTCTTTGTTTTCATTCATGTTTATACCCCATGAAGACTGTACACCCCAATATACTGTACACCCCTCCACACGGGGGGGTTGCAAGGGGGATTCCCCCCCCTATGGGGTCTGGGGGGCTCTTCCCCCCGAATGGGGGTTTGGGGGAAAACAGGAACCCGAAGGAAAAAATGCCTTATAAATGTATATTGTAATTTCATAGTAAATCTGTACCGTTCATTATAAGATCACAATTCTGAAGGTAGAAGTTATGTTAGGGTTTTTGTCCTTAGAAGGAAACCCTCTTTTATGAGGGAAATGTATTGCAGATATGTATCTTATCCAGATGGATATCGGTGGCCACCCACCTTTTCCAACTGGCTCTGAATAGTTTTTTGACAATTTTGGCAATTTACTATTTTTAGCAGTTTTAACTTCTGGGGCCATTTTGAGGGCCTAAATGAAGGTTTTTCAGGATCAAGATTCTCCATGATATCAAAAGAAATGAGTGATGCCCCAAAATGAATCTCCTTGATGATACCTTTCCAATGGGCTATCATGTGCCTGAAACATATATCGTATGCAAAAGTTACGACCCCGTGAAGTTGATGTACTAACTTACCCAAACGAGGTCCACATGAATTTTGGCGCTTCATCTCCTAGGGTTAGGTTTTTGGATGTCTAGGGTTTTTTACATTCATGTTTATTGTAAAAAGGCCTTTAGATCCTCATTGTAATGATTTTCTTATGAATGAGCGCAACCGTCGCATCTTTTCTCAGAGATAAGCCACCACCATTCCAGCAAGCTTGTTTCCGCTGCAATTTGCAGTTTTAGCTTATTTCCTTATTGAATAGAAAACCAATTTTACTGTATCTATGCTATTTTGTGTTAAGAACCTGTTAATAATTTGTAGTCATTTTTTTCTTCTCATAAAATCCAGATAAGTATCATTGCAAATATTGTATTCTGAGAGAGGATACTATGAGAGAAAGAAAAGGAAGTTACATCGGGTGTGCTGTAGGTTGTCTCCCTTCATTTGATGGATAATAAAAAGGAAGGACCTGGAAATTTTTCATGGTGTATGTAGCCCACATTGGGTGAACCATGTGTGTCTCTATTGTATTGTGCTTCTTTTATGTTTTATTTCTGCATTTATTTTATTTTATTGCTCCGTGGTAACACACCCGACCCCCGAGTGACTTTCCTAGGGATGGGGAATCAAAGTTCATTCTCCTCAAGTGATCAAATCCTTCATTCGGGGTTTCTACCACACTCTACTCATCCATAGTTTTGTAACCATAGTCTCCATGCTAAGACCCAAGCTCAGAACTAGTACACCTTTCCGATGTTCTTCGGACGCTCATTGGTTGAGGGCCACGTGGTGCCCATGTGGATCCACCTCACACGTGCTATTTCCAGGTTCCTTCCTCCACAGTGGAAGACCATCCACTACCCAATCCGATGGCTGGACTTACTCTCTTTCTCCTATATCATCTGTGGAGGAATTCGACGCTCCGACGCTTCACGCCTCTTTACTATCTATGCACGAGACCACCCAGAGTTCCAAACTTCTGAAGTCGCTTAAGCTCACCACGTGGCACCGAAATTTGGGTTGTTCAATCTCTCTATCATACTGCATCCCAGACCCACTAGAATCCTAAAGTCCCAGACTCCCAGAGTCTCGGTAACTTCACCAACCATGTTGTCTAAGAGGACACACATCAAGTACTGACACGTAGGAGGGGTCAGGGTGACACGTGTTACATTCCAATGGGCCTATAGGGTATGTGATACACATGAGTCCGGGTGACACATGGCATGTCAAGCTGGGGTCCACATCACCCTGGGTGGTGTCACTGCACCTCGTCACCTCAGATTGACAGGCTTCTAAATTCCTCAGATCTCATGGTCGAGATTCAGTCACGTAGACTTACAGATCTACGACTCTGGTTACCTCAGGGATTCGACATTCGAGAGTGTTTCTATGCAAACTCCTCTTACCTTCCGAAGTGTCCAATATCCAAATCAAAGGGGATAGCACCGTGCGTCCCCAATATATTAACGACTGAGAAAATATCTGAAGGATCCCACAATCTACGGTTCTGGGTCCTTCATGGCTCTGAACTTCGGGGTTTTGGATCTTGGTTTAGTTAGCAAGATAGGCTCACCCAACCCCCTGGGGAACCACCTATAGCCGATAAACTTTACGGGAAATCAAGTCTCCCTATTACCTTCGTCCCATATAAGGTTGGTAAAATCAATCATACTCTGAAGTCCTGGGATTCTAGAGCTTCAAAGCTAAGGGGACATAACTTCCTTAGGATTAGCCCAAGGTTCCTGGGTATTGGTTATATGGGTTCTTTCGAATGGATCTCGTCCACTCATCTTCCAAATGAAGGGACCTCCCCTTTTTAAGGCTTCCACTTTGCTATCCTTCTTGAGCTTTTACTATGAAATGGTTAAGGATTTGGGTCTGGAATTATAGCTACATGACAAGGGGTCTGGAATAGGCATCCTTTTTGGATGGACATGTTCAGGTCATCGCAATATCTCCTATCTGAGTTGTCTTACAAGATCATGTTACAAGAAGCCTTAGGAGCTAATTTGGGCATACAAACTATTGGTCTAAAGTGTAAGTTTACAAGGAGAAGGATGCATATACATATCATAACCATTCCACAAACAAAATTTTTACAAATACACCTATGTATAAATCCATGCATTCATCCATTATTCCAGTTTAACTCATAAAACAGGGATAACCAGATAATGTGAAGCAACTGCTAAAATGGGTGCCCGTTTCCACCCAACCATAGGCTTAGTCACTCCTAACAGATTTACTACTAGCCACCCCCGAGCTAGACCATGAAGATCTACGTTAAAATCCTTTCTTTCGGCTCAACGATAGTAGGGACAAAGGTTACTTTCCTCCTCCCGCAACATCTTGGAAATGGTTTACATGATACCAAGCAAGGAGGACCTACGCCATTTATCAGCTTGTATCATAACCCTGTTAGCCATTTCCTGCGACCATAACACTTATTTCCCAGTTCTTCCTTGAAACCGAGAGCTTCAACTCTCATCTCTACAATCTTTGCAGGTTTTCCTGCCCCCCACCACACCTTCCTCTCTTTCCTCTTTCAACAAGGTTGCGGGTGGATTGAATTCCTAGCTCGTGGTCAAGTATGGAAGCCTTATGGATGGGTGCTCTACCCCATACCCTCATTAAATCTTGAGGAGGTCTTCCCACCTACTAGCCTAATTGTAATTCATTTCTAGGTCAGAGGACTATTCTGGTCCTGAGCAATTGAATCTAGTAAGGTACTGGTTTGGTAAAGGTTAGCGCAACCATTCCTAGTCCCCTTCACCATCTGTTTTCATAGAATTTGTGGTCTTTCTTAGTACACCCCCCTTCCAACAGTCATGCAACACTTATCCATATTTCTAGTAAATAAAAAAATTTACATTCATTGACCTTTTATACAAAGGTCCATCAAATCAAACATTCATACATATTAAGTTTTCCATAGTCTCTTGGAAATTATAGTTATATTTACAAACTGGTGGAAATAGGGTGTTACATTCGCGATCATGTTTTTATAACACCTCGGTCATATTGTGGGAAATGATGGTGTACGGGTGGATCCTAAGAAAATTGATGCTATGCAGGATTGACATCTCCCTAAAAATTTTTTGGCATAGGGGCAAACCTAGGGTTCAACGCTACAACAACGCACCAAAAAAACCCTAACTACCGACCCTTTCGAAAACACTTGCGAAGCAGATGAAGTCTCACCTGAGGTAGAGGCAGGGGTGGTTGCAGAACTCCAGTGTTTGCAACCTTAGTTGGGACACATATATGTGATTGTAACACCTTACATAGCACTTAGCAGTTATAGTTCAATAGTATTCAATCTTTGTCTACAATGCAGATAAACCCCAATTACAATGCATCGTAGTATTCAACAATATTCAACAGATCCAAGAACTAAGCATACAAATATAGATCAGATATAGCATTCATTCACATCATTCAGCACCAAGCTATCACACAGTCAGATCCAACATTTACTCTCACTATTAAGTACAAAGAAACAACAGATCTACCTATCATTCCTCTATATCAAATCACTAAGCAAGTAAATACATAAACACATTAACGCATCGCACAAAACATTCATAACATAGTACGTGCGTGGTTCACCCCCACCTTGGGGCTACGTCCACCAACTCTTCATCTTCTTTATTAGCTTTCTTCAACCTTATTACATGCACAGAGCCTTCAGATCAACTTCACAGAGGACATGAGATCTACGCACTCTTCGCTAGATGCTCCTTCCCCGAGCTAGGTTATAGCACAAATCCTACATACAGTCCCTTATAGCCACTTGCACTCAACCTTGCAAACATACACAAAGAACTTACAATTGTTACTTGCACTCAACACCACTTACAACTGACTTGTCATTCACACTTAGCCATTCATACTCAATTATCACTTAGTACACTGGCCTACTAGGTCTACTTATTACATCACCTAGCTACTTATTTATAAATTACAAAATCAGGCCTAAACATGGGTAAACCCATGGGCGAACATCCCCATACTCGTTACATAATCCCAAATCCAAAAAATACCTAAAAGGGGGTTGAGATCCTATGTTCTCCACTTCGTCTTGCACTCCTCCTTCGACATGACCAAGGATCCTCAAACTTGGTCAAGGGCTAACAGGACCCCAACACTCACTTGTGACTTGTCCCGAGTCACTTTGATCTAGATAATTCTGCCTCAAAAACCTCGAGCTTGGCTTGAGCTGCTTCGACTTGTTGCTGTGCCAAAACCTCCTGTTCAATGAACTCTTGGATAACAGCTTTGTTGACAGGTTCCTCTAGGCGCTGTTCTGCTGTAGTGACGACTTGCTCCAGTTCTTCTCCTTGGCCTTCTATCTCTATGAATAGCTGGCAAGCCTCGTCCTGTATAGGTTGGAGCCTTTGAGTTACTTCCATGACTCTGCTCTGAATGACGTGGACCTGCTATTGAGCACTACGCTGTTCTTGGGATTGCTTCATTCTTTCAACAGTTGACAGGGGCTTCAACTGCGCCTGAATTATTTTTGCTTGATACTTCGCCTCTTGGAGTTGTGACTCTAATGTCTTCAATTCTGGATTCTTAGTGAGTCACTCATACGTCTGGGCACTGTGATCACTCAGTTTCTTACATTCCATGGAAAGGGCATTTATTCTCTCAACTGTGCCTCAAGCAGTTGCATTTCTTTGATCCCTCACATATTGCGGAGTGTTAGGAACTGCATGGAGCTCTAAGTCTCCTATTCTTTGCTGTAGCTACTAGATAGATTTTGCGAGCTGCTCTACTTTATGATTAACTCGGTCTTCTTCCTTTGGCTCTAAGCACGTCACAGAGCAGAGTGCTCTTTTGACTGCTTCTTTCACTTCGAGCTGCTTTGCAAGCAACTATTCCTTTTCTTGCCGAATCCGTGCTTTCTCCTTTTCAAACTTCATTTGGAGAGCAACCTTCTCCTGCTCTACAAGTTGACATTGTTATATGAGTACTTCTTGCACTTGCTTGAAGGCCTGGATGGCTTTTATCAGTTTCTTCTTCAAAGTTTGACCTTGATTCTATCATACATCTCCTCCTGCTTGGCTTCTTGTTTTTGCAAGATTTAATGCGAGGCATCATTTACAACTGCGATTATGAAGTCAAAGTCATCAACAGTGAGCACAGTCTTCATCTTAGTCACGGTGGCTCTGGATTTCTTCTGGGAAGAGGGTTTCAGGGGAGAAACGTTCCTATTCTTCAAAGGATTGGCCTCATCTCTAGGTGGTGTTACTTCGCCTTGCTTCTTCTCATCTTCTTTGCCATTGATCTCTTCTACCTCATCATCACCCCCTTGGCTAGGTGATGCTAAAGCAATATTTTTTGAGGCGCTTCTTAAGTCTTAGACTTCTTTGGTTTTCTTCCTTCTGCTGGTTCCGGGTGTGTCATGTTCTATGTGAGCGGCCTCCGGGTTGTCAAGTTCAGGATCGAACATCTTTGTAGGGTCAACGGGGATAAGGAAGTCGACTGACCATTCCTTAGTTATCTCCTCAAGGTCCTCTTCGGTGAGCTTGTAGTATGACTGAAGCTCCTCCTTATGTTCATATGCTCACACATTAATATAAATGAAGTGCCGATCTGCGTGAAACTTCATGAGGGGTGAGAAGCGCTGTAGGGTGTTCAACGTCATGTGAGGTTCGAATTCAATAGCCCTCTTCAACTGGAGGTAGTATGTGTGGAAGACAATGTTTGACTGCCATTGTTTCCCCATATTGCTCGAGTACCAGAGCGTGGTGAACTTCACAACAAGCGGCTTGAATGACTCAATGTCCGGGAAGGTCACACCTTCCAACATCTCCCAAGAAACAAATGTGATGAGGATTTGGAGCTAGCTAAAGTGGAACTCGTAGCCATGATCCCGTGCTTCGCGATAGTCTAATTCTAGATGATTAACTAGGTACTTCTCCTAGTTCATCTGTACACCTTCCATGCATTTCCCCACGAGGTCAACAATAAATCCTGTGACCTGCGTGGGTATGTTCTTTCATACTAGCTTCCCTACAATTAAATGACACGCTAGGCGCACTGCGCCATTCTGGATGGAAGCCACCTTTTATCCTTGCATCCCCTTCTCAACATCGCTGTATGTATCCTTGATCTTCTGTGCTAACGCACGATCTGTGTCTTTCCCTAGATAAAAATCCTATGGGTCGAGTCCTCGCATACTCAATATGGTGATCCTATGGATCAACGCTGGATCGACTGTGATATGGCGGTCTAGCCATAAGTAGTTGCCATGGTAACATGAAAGTAGGAGCTTGACATCAGCGTTAACTTCCTGGTGGCTTCCAAAGTGTGGGATTTTCATTACATTCAATAGGGTGGAATGCACGAGGTTCATCATCCATGGCTGGGGGATTATTTTTGAGTTCTTCCCCTTCGTCCTGGTCAAGTATTTATATGGGGTGAGCGTGCTATGGTTCTTGCAGTCCCCTAAGTTGAAGTTGCTGAACTTCAAAGCTGCAATCTTGTCCTACTAGACTCGAATTGTGTGTATCCCCTTCGAGACGTACACAGTAACCATGGCGTACTCAAAATATATCGGTACACTATCATGACTCACCGTGCCGACTAGAGGTGGGATGTAGTTGAGTAATATGGTCAGTATTAGCTTCGCATTTTCTAGGTCGTCTCTGTGATTGGTTCTCTTTTCTGCTGCTGGTCAGGATGGTCCAGATTCATGAGCAGTCGATGGGGAGGCTTGTACTCCTATCATTGACGATGCTTGTATGCCCTCAGACATTACTCTTTCAATCATGAGGTCGATGAGTACCTCCTTCAAAAAATCTTCTACTATGCTAAGTTCTTCGGACATACACGCTTTTGGTTGCCTATCTCGGGTTTGAAGAATAACTACTCAATACAACGTGATGGATAGCGATAGCTCGATGACCACTACGCGAATTTTTTTGTTGTTGGTGAGATCAGATAATCACGGTTGGAAAAAGTGTTCTCAGTGCAAGGTTCGATGGAATAAGTAGATAACTTAGGCAATACATCTCTCCAATGGTCGAGAAGCCTTCATTAATTCAGTTCTTTCCGTTACAACGTGGTCCCAACGGTCTAGTGGCGAGCCTTCTGATCATAAATGCCTTTCTACTCGTTCAAGGTATCGGTCTAACGATTATACTGATCCCAACAGCTATATTGCATCACCATGGAAAAGTTCCATGTGACATTGTTCTGATATCCTCACGAAGTTCTAGTTTTGCAAATTTTCCTTTTATGAAGTTCCCTCTGGAACCGTCTATAAATTTTCGATCTTTTCTCTCTTCTTAGTTTTCTAGCCTTCTTTCCAATGAGCTTCGTCTTGGTATTACTCTTTTCATTTTGATTCTTATCTCCTTTTGGTATAGTAACTTTGCGCTGTTGATATTCTTTCCTAGGATTTGAGGGCAATACTTCTTCTGGGGTAGGTGCTTCAGTCTTCTGTGAGTCTTCTTGTGTTCTTTCAATGTAGACATGCAAGTATTTGGTTTTAAATAGCTTCGATTTGTTCTCCTGTTCTGCAATCAAGTGTGCGATCTTCCTGGTCATGAATTCTTTTAATTCATGTTTCTTATTCTCTAGGAATTCTTCTTCTTTCATTCTGGCATGATCCCTCTTGATCCAAGGTTTTCCTAGTAATATAGAAAATGGGGCGCTGTGCTCAATAAATTTAATAACTTCAAATTCTTCCTCTGTCAAAGTTCCATGAGCCCTCATAGATATCTGGGTGAGATTTCCACATAGGTTTATCAACTTTCCTTTAAATAATCCTATTCCCCCCAATGAAGGAATCATAATAGGATTTCCTAAGGTTTCCCAAGTTCTTTCTGTTATAATATTCACCTGTAATGTCCCCACTTTGGGACATCATCATCATCACATGGCAGAGACTTATGTTGACCAGAGTAGCCAGATGGATGTTATAGCGAGTACAGGGGTATTTGAGAGGCATTGTGGGGTTCAATTGGCATTTCTCATCATATTCCATCATTATGAGCCATTCCGCATAGGTTGGCTTTGGTTTCGTTCCATTCCGATGATTTCCATGATTTTGACTATTTTGAGCTATAAGTTAATTAAAATCACTGAAGAGGGCATTGAGGGCACATTACTTGGAGGAACCTCTCAGTGTAATAGCTCATTGGAATCGGGAGGAGCAGCACTACAGGATGGGATGGCTAGAAGTGACTTTCAGTGGCCAGGGAAGCCACAAGGAGAGGTAAGGAGATTTTCAGAAGTAAAAAGGTTAATTAATTAATTAAAGTGATTTAATTAATTAATTAAATATTAATAAAATGAAAGTCACTTTGGAGGGACAAGGTGAGCCAAAAAGTATAAAATGAAGGCAAGGGCCTCTTCTCATTGATTCATGTATGATCTTATTTTGATTTCTGGCTTCTAGCTAGTGAGCCCAATATTGGGGGTTTTGAGGGTTTTGACATAACAAACCCTATAGGACGATTCAGTGGTGAAAGATTCCACCTATATTGTCCCAAGCTTGGTCTCGGAGATGCAATACTCTCCCACACCATTCTAGTTCCAGATCTACTCAGTTGCAGGAGGATTCTACATCAGTTTCATGTGCAGATAGAGAGAGGGCGCACCAGT
>ML780908.1:458995-471547 GCA_009831015.1 Picea engelmannii
ATAATTACAAATAATGGCCTAAAGCTGACATAATTAAAATAACATTACTAATCTAAATTACAACTAATGGCCTAAAGCCGACATAAATAAAATAGCATTACTAATCTAATATGCCCCAATTAAGGGGTAATGAGCCCATATTATGGCTTAACAACATCCCACGTGACTTCGAGTACATGCTCATCATGACGTACCTCCCGAAGGGGATACATGCAGTGGGACCGCAGCTAGGATTGATCCCAAACCTCAAGATAATTTATTTCAATCTAGGAGATAGGAAGAATTATGCGATTCTCACACCACATTGATACTTGACAAAGACGACTGGGAAGAAGCCCAAGATAGTTCCCCAACCATGGATCAAGGAGATTGCGTGGTCAATGATCCTGAATGTCATGAATATCCCCCACTTCAAAAGATATCAGGAGGTTAACGCGTGCGTTAAAATCCTCCTATCGTGCTACCATGGAGGCTATATTTGGTTATATAGGCGCGTGACTATGGATCTGACACTGATCCACCTAATCACCGGATTAAGCATGAAAAGACCCGACCCTCACTAGTTCTACCCAGGAAAGACATAAGATCTCTCCTTGGCACAAAAAATAAAGGAAGCATACGATGATGTGGTTAAGGGGAAGCGAGGACACAAGGTAGCCTCCATCCAATATGGTGCAATGCACCTATATTTTCAATTGATCGCTGGCAAGCTAGTTAGAAAGAACAAGCCGACACAAGTCACAAGCTTTGTAGTCGACCTTGCAGGGAAGTGTGTCGAAGGGATGCATATGAACTAGGTGAGATACCTCATCAACGAGTTGGAGAAGGACTGTCGTGAAGCATAGGACCAAGGCTACGAGTTCCACTTTAGTTGGTTGTTGATCTTAATAGAATTTGTTGCTTGGGAGATGCTGAAGGGAGCGACATTCCCCGAAGTTGAGCCATCAGAACCATTGGCCGCAAGGTTCACCACCTTGTGGTACATGAGCGATATGGAAAAGTAGTGGAAATCAAATGCGGCATTCCATGCTTACTACCTACAACTCATGCACGCCATTGAATCATTCCCACGAATGAATCCGAACACCTTGCATACTTACAGACCACTAGCGAAGTTCTGCATAGAAGGCCACTTCATCTACATCACTACACACTGGGATGAAAGCAAGGAGGAGGTGCAGTCATATTAAAAATTGACCGATGAAGACATGGAGGAAATAACCAAGGAATGGCCCACCGAATTCCTTGTACCAATCGAGAAGATAGAGCTCTCTGACCCCGACATCATCAGAAGTCCTTTGGTAACCCGAATGGAGTATGATGGACCAAGCATCACTAAGAGAAAGAAGAATAAGAATGAAGTGTAGGACATAGACAATGGAGAGAAGGACAACGCATCGGAGGAAACTACATCTGACTCACTTGAAGGAGGAGGAGGTGATGAAGTAAACCAAGAAGAGGAAGGGGAAGAAGACAAGTAAGAAAGGGTGAAGTAACACCGCCAAAGGATCCCCTAATAGAGGCAGAGACATCAAATAAAAGGAATTTTTCTTCGAAGAAACCCTCAGCACGAAAGAAATCCCGATCCAAAAAGCCTCAGTCACAAAATGTGCTCACAGTGGATGATGTTGACCTCATCATCACAGTGGTAGAAGATGCTTCAGAGGGTATCTTGTAGTGACATGAAGCAAAGAAGAAGACGATGTATGACAAAACCGAGGCAGAGGTGAAGGGGGTACAACAAGCTATCTATTCGAGCCGTGCAGTGTCTACTGGGCCGTTGTCACCAGAAGGTGTAGAATTGGGGGATGAGCCCAGCCAATTGCGAAGGATAAAAGATGCGACAGAGGCTCACCTTCATCAAGTCCAGGAAGAAAAATAACATGCCACAAATTTCTTGAAGCAAGCAAAGGAGGAATCCCTAGAGCAACTTTGGGTTGAGAAGCAAGAGTAAGATGACATTAGAGCGAAGTTTGAGGAGGACAGAGAGAAAATCCAGAAAGAGAAAGACCATCTGCTTATAGAGCAGACTATGGTTAGAGAGGCAGTAACTAGAGCACTTCACTCTATGAAGGGCTTGGCCTAGATAGAATAAGAGACAACAAAGAGCCAAGAGGGGAAGCTCACTAAAGCCATTCAACAGCTTCAAGCAAGAGTAGTATATCTACAACTTCAAGTAGTACTGAGAACTCTACAAGAAGTACGGGATCAGAGGGAAGAAACTGCCAGGAGTGCAGTCGAAAGAATCAGGGCATTGGCCTTAGAATGTAAGAAACTAAGTAATCGAAGTGCCTAGACCTATGAGCGCCTTGCAGAAGACCCGGAGCTCAGGACATTGAAGGAACAACTCCAAGAGGCGAAGAAACAAGCATTGACGGTACAAGCATAGTTGAAGCTGCTTATTGTAGTGGAAAATACGAAGAGGTCACAGGAGCAACGCGTAGTTCAACAACAGGTCACTTCCATCCAGAGCATAGTGATGGAGGTGACAGAGAGACTCCATCCGATTCAGGACGAAGCTTGCACACTTTTTGAAGAGATCGAGGGACAAGGATCACAGTTAGACCAGGTGGTCGCAACAATGGAACAATGCCTGGAAGGGCCTGTCACTGAGTAAGTCATTCAAAAGTTCACCGAGCAGGAGGCTCTGGTGAAGCAGCAAGTCGAGGCAGCTCGAGCTAAGATCGAGGCCTTCGAAGCAATGTTGCCCAGATCAGAGTGACTCGGGATGAGTCACAAGTGAGTGTTGGGGGCCTGTTGGCCCTCAACCAAGTTTTGAGAGAACCTTGGTCGTGCTTGACCATGTTTTGGAACTTCGGTAGGTTGGTCAAAGAAGGAGCACTTAGGCGAAGCAGAGATCACGGGATCTCTCCTATTTTGAGGGATTTTTGGGCTTTTAGGGTTTATGTAACGGGTATGGGATGTTGGCCTTTGGGTTAATGCATGTTTAATCCCCTTTTGTAATTTATAAATAAGTATATAGGACTTAGAGTGAAGAGATTCAAAGGTGTGGCTTAGTGCATGAGTAGTTGGATTAGTGCATGAATGTATTAAGGCTTGCATATCTAAGTGCAAGTGTTTTATAAGTGTTTTGTGCACAGACTGTGTAAGGATTTGTGCTTTGACCTAATTTAGGGAAGGAGGATCTGGCGAGGTGTGGGMAKATCTCCTGTCTTGTATGGAGTTGGCTCTATAGCTAGGTGCCTCTAAAGAGATTGAAAGAGACTAATAAAGAMGAGAAGAGTTGGTGGACGAAACCCCAGATTGGGGTGAACCACGTATATCCYGTGTTATTGTGCTTTGTGCAATGTTATTCATGGTGTTTATGTATTCATGTGCTTAATATTGATGCCTGATAGATTGATTCATTGATGCTTAGTGCTTTATATATGAATTAATGTTAGATATGCTCTGATGCTATGTKCTAAATATTAGATGTGCTTAAATCTTGGTTACTACTAYGTTGATATGTAATTAGGGTTAATCTGCGACGTGAATAAGAATCATAACTGAATGCATACTATTGGATAAGTTCTCTGTTGAAGTATATAATCACATATCTGTGTCCCAACTAGGTTGTAGAAACTTGAGTCCTACAACCCCCCCCACCTCTACCTCAGGTGAGACTACATCTGCTTCACAGGTGTTGCCGAAAGGGCCGGTAGTTAGGGTTTTGTTGGTGCATTGAACCTCGGGTCTGCCTCTATGCCAACACATCCTTAATAAGAAGTCCGAGAAATAGAAGTATTTTTTGACAGCTTTGGATGGGAGAAAGATGCCATTACCAGTGGATGGGTCTCTTCTCCGACCCTAGATTCAGAGCACCTAACTTATTCATGCCCCAGGCCTTAGGTAAGTAAGTAGTTAATTTGATTTCCTTCATTTTCATCTTGTTTTCTCATGGTATTTTAGTTGTATTTCATATTTCATTTTTCTCTACTTGCATATTAATTTTATGCTTAGTTAGAAATTTTTGAAAACATGCTTAATTTTTTCTTTTCTAGATTAGTTTTCATTTTCCTTTTGATATATATGGACGAAGGGTGATAGAACCACCCTATATTTTACAGTGTTATGTTTTAGTGTAGGCACATGTCCACCAGGAGATGTTGCGGTTCTCATACACTCTACGATGAGTACATTTCCCCAAGTGGGATCCATATGTTATCCTCAACTCTTGGGGATAACTAAGGAGATGATGTCTCAAGGCCCTTAGGTTGCACACATGGAGTACCAAGAGATATCCTGACCAACAATTTCCACTTGCATAGACAGAGACCCACCTTGCCACCACAACTCTAGGTTCATCACGACGATATCCACCACATCAACTGTCTTCTAGAAGACATTGGGTCTTTCTCCATGAGGTACAATCCAAGTATTATGGTGAGTGTCATTTAAATATTTGAGGATTTTGAGTTTGTTTCATATATTACTACTTTTGACTATGTAACGTTTGCTTGGACATTATGCTCTTTGCCTTGTTTTACTTTGGTGGTTGACATTGCACCCTAACAAGTGGGTCACCCTTAGGGATAGTTTTTTTACTGGGAGGTCCTCATGACGAGTCATTGTGCCATTACCGACCATCATTGTCACTTTCCACACTTTATCCCCTCATCTCCTTACATTTTGGTATTTTCGAGTATATTGACCCAAGAAGGGGTTGCCCCTTATTTCATGGGAAGAAGTGGTTGAAGGCCCAAAGACTTGTATATGGAAAAAGATATTAAAAGACAATCATTAACCTTCTATATTCTTACCTAGGGATATCGATGACAATAAAATGTATCTCATAAGAAAATGATGGGACCCATGAAAAATAACAAATACAAAATGCCAACCAAGGTGGAGCATGTAGATTTTAACCTTGTAAAATTGTTTACTGCAAAACAATTTTCAGTAAAAGAACAAAAAAGATACAATGGAAAATACAAACATTACAGAGATATTTTTCCCCTGGAAACCCAAATCGGGAAAAACAACATATTATATATTCATTCATAATGATACATTGTTTGCAATACAATATACCTATAGGATCCAACGACATCCAAAAACCTAACCCAATGACCTGGATTAGTCAAAAACACTAATTCCTTAACCAAAAATAGAAAAACATTGACAAAAACCATGTGTCGAAAAACCACCCAACAATGGACACAAAAATTGAGGCGACATGAAAAAATAGGCAAAAATGAGACATGTTTCTCGAGGATTTTTTTTTTCTCTGGGATGTTGCCCCCGAATCCTCGCACAGGGGGTCTATCGCCCCCCTCTGACCCCCCCTAAGGATAGGGTTTGGTGGTGATTGGAGACACTTGGCACGTTTTGAAGGAAGATGCCCATGGATCGTGGAATAAATGTTTTGGTTGAAGACTATTGGCATTTGGAGGCCTAGCACTCCCTCCTCCAACTCAACAAATTGACCAAAAGTGGAAAACTTTTCCCAAAAGAAGGGTGACGTCATGTTTCTAGGGTTTCTCTTATGTGCAAAACATGAAGTAAATAATATTTTTTTTGTAAAGGGGAAATATAAGGGATGTTGACCCCTTATCTTGTTTTTTACCGTAAGTTTTGTGGACAAACATGTTTTAGAACATTTTTTTATAAATAGAGATCATTTGTATCTCATTTGGACATAACTCTCCCATTGTAAGAAGACATATTGGCTGAAATATTCGCTATACTTGAGCAGTTTTGGTATCTCTCTCTCCTGCAAATGATTTTTGGTGTATCTCTTGTTGAATGGATGAACTAAGGTGGTGTGCACCATATTATCCAAAAATCCTAGGGCTAACTAAGGAAATTATGTCTTGAGGCCCTTAGGTTGCAGACATGGAGTACCGAGAGATAGCCTAACCAAAAATGTCCACTTGCATAGACAAAGATACACCTCACCACAACAACTCCAGGTTCATCACTATGGTATCCACCACATCAATTGGCTTCCAAAAGACATTGGGTCTTTCTCCATGAGGTACAAGCCAGGTATTATGGTGAGTGTCATTTCAATACTTGAGGCATTTGAGTTTGTTTCATCTATTACTACTTTTGATTATGTAATGTTTTCTTGGACATTATGCTATGTGCATTGTTTTACTTTGGTGGTTGACATTGCACCCTAGAAAGTGGGTCACGCTTAGGGATAGGTTTTCTACTGGGATGTCCTTTGAACAAGTCATCGCGCCATTCGTGACCATACTTGTCACTTTCCACACTTCATCCCCTCATCTATTTACCTTTTGGGGTTTTTCGGCTGTATTGACCCAAGAAGGGGTTGTCCCTCATTTCACGGGAAGAAGGGGCTGAAGACCCAAAGGCTTGTTGCTGGAAAAAGATAAAATCCAATCATTGATCTTCTATATGCTTGTCCAGGGATCCTGAGGATAATGAAATGTCTCTCTTAAGAAACTGATGGGACCCGTAAAAAATAACTAATACAAAATTCCAACCAAGGTGGAGCATGTGTGAGAACTGTTTTTATTGCTTAGGTGGAATCCCCACACATGTTTTCAACTTGGGGAAGCATAATGTGACCAGAGTAGAGTCAAGGTGGGAAAAATATTTCATGCTTAGGTAGAAGACCCACCTTGGATTCAACCTAGAAACATCTTAAAATAATAAAAGGCAATAAATGGGCTTGGAAACAAAGTTGCATTGAAAACGAAGGTGCATCACACCCTCTACAAAGGCACCCATAGATGAGACACTGCAATCCATTGTAAGTCATGAACCACATGCCAAAAATCCTTTCCATCATCTATGACACCTCATCCACATGATTTAGAAAGAGGTCCCCTCGATAAAATGCCCCTAAACTTGAGGTAAGTTTCACACAATAGGTCGTTTTGTCAACCATCCCATACCTAAACTTGGAAAATTGCATAGGGTGTTTGAGCATTGTTTTATTTTGATGAGGCGGTTTGGATGTAGATTCTTAAATGGATATTTTATTGATTTGATGTACTCATCATGATGCATTTGAATTAATATCCTTGGAGGGTGTATCCATTTGTCTTTGTAGGACCTAGTTGGTGGATAATTTTGGAAGAACAAGCCTAGCTTGGGCTTCCATGGGGCTTAAATCCCACATGTTGGATGCCAAGGGCCCACACTCCGAATGATGATGACATGCCTTTGGAGTCCTAGAGGACACCTTGGAGGACCTTTCCCACCCCTACATGCCAAACGACTTGTTTGAAAGGGGAAAAATGTCACCTTTTGGGGCATGACGTCACCTAGGGATAGGTTTTGGTGGTGATGATGGACTCTTGGCACTTTTTGAGGAAGAGGTCCATGGATCATGGAAGAAATGTTCGGGTTGAATACTATCCGCCTTTGGAGGCCTAATTTTCCCTTCTCCAACTCAATGACTTGGCAAAAACTACCAAACGTTACCCAAAAGAATGGTGACATCATGTTTCTAGGGTTTCTTTTATGTGCAAAGTATGAATTAAATAATATTGTTTTTGTAAAGGGGAAAGATAAGGGTTGTTTACCCCTTGTATTGTGTTTTACCCTAAGTTTTGTCGATAAACTATGTTTATAGGATTTGTGTAAATAGAGATCATCTCTATTTCATTTTTTATCATAGCTCTCCCATTGTGAGAAGACTAGTGGCTGAATTTTTTTCTATACTTGAGCATTTTTGGTATCTCTCTCCCTTGAAAATGATTTTCTGGTGTATCTCTTGGTGAATGGATGAGGAAAAGTGTTGCACACGTCTTGGAGGTTTCTTTACTTTCTCTTGGATGGTAATTTCTTGGTGAACTAGGGTTCGATCCCTCTCTTTCTTGGATTTGGTAAGGAAAATATGCATTTGTTAGTTATTTATTTCTTTTTCTTAGCTATTGTTGGTTGAAATCCTAGGAGGAGTGTGTTTTATACACCCTCCATTAAGAATCATCTTATTTGCTAAGTTTATAAGTCCATTTTTTCAAGGGTTTCTAGGAGAAATACGGGTGTGTACACCCTCCTAGAATCACCCTAAGTTTATTGGAATTCCCTAGGGAGTAAGAGGATTTACACCCCTAGGGATTTTGTTGGTATAAATTGTTATTTGAAGACTCCATTCACCCATATTTTAAAGGCACTAATCTGATTTTTTTCATTGGAAAAATAAATTGATTTCCTTGGTAAACATGTTTTGGTTAGAAATCAATATTTTTCAAGTTGTAATCTTTTATGGATGCCTTGATTTTGCTAACCCCTCTAGGGTGTCTTAGTTCTCTTGATATTCTTGGAGCTATAATAACTTAAAATATACAGCCATTAGGGCTGCAGAAAAACATCTACTTTCCTTGACTTTAACTTACAATTTGACTATGGAAATTTTCTTGTAAGCCATTGCTATTGTTCTACTTCTAGTTGGTGAACTTTTGGTTGGATTACTAGCTCTTTTTTGTGGTTAAAATTTTCTTCTGTATCAAATCAATGCTACAACCACTTGTTTTTCATAAATATACTCTGAAAAACTTATCATTACAACCATCTAATACCACTAAAAGTTGTGCTGACATGTTGAGAACTTATCTACATGTTTTATGTTTCATAGGTCAATTGACATTTGATACTTTGAGTGGTTTGATCTGTAGTAGTTACTTGATTTCATTGCTGATATATATTTTTGTTGACTTATACAATTAGGTATGACAAGCTTAACTTTCTTTTCCATCTGACATATACTTTGTGCAATTGGTTTTCCTTATGTCTCGAGCAGGTACAAACACTCTCAGCAGGTACCCAAGGACTTGGAAACCTTAAACCACTCCTGAGACTCATCCTAAAGCCTTGTATCATCTAGAAACTTGACCTATAGGGTATTTCATTTCATCATATCACTTTCCATCTCATTTCACCCTAGGGTCACCGAGAGTCCCCCCTCTTGGTGATTTTCATCATCACTAAAGTGATGGGAATAGCTATCTAAGGTGAAAATGGATACATGTTATCTTATTTGTGACCATATTGTGGTTTGGTTCGAGATTTTCCCAACCTGCAACTTGTGCGATAACACACCTCTTGAAGGATTATGTTCTTGCTCTTGGATGGTAATTAGCTTGGTGAACTAGGGTTTGATCTCTCTCTCTCTCTCTTGGAATTAGTAAGGAAAATATGTATTAGTTAGTTCTTTCTTGCTTATTATTGGTCATTTTTGGTTGAAACCAAAGGATGAGTATGTTGTATACACCCTCCATTAAGCTTGATCTTATTTTCTAAAGTTTATAAGTCATTTTTGAAAGGGTTTCTAGGAGAAGTACGAGTGTGTACAACCTCCTAGATTTGCCCTAGTTTGATTGGCATGCCCTAGGGAGTAAGAGGATTTACACCCCTATGGATTTTGTTGGTATAACTCATACATAAAGACTCCATTCAGCCATATTTTAAAGGCACTAATCTAATTTTTTACATTGGAGAAATAAATTGTTTTCCTTGGTAAATATGTTTTGGTGGGATATCAATCTTGTTTAAGTTGGAATTTGTTTTGAATGTTAAGAGCTTGTCAAGGCCACTAGGGATTCTTGATTGGCTTGGTATTCTTATAGCCATGACTCATTAAAATATAAATCCATTAGGTATTCAACTAAATCAGTATTTTCTTACTTATAACTTACAATTCAACTGTCAGAAGTTGCTAATAATCTACTCATATTATCTACTAGTCCTAGCACATCTTTTGGGTGGATTACTTGTGATTTTTGGTGGCTTATTTTTATACTATAACAACTTGTTTTCTACAACCATAGGACTGAATAATATCTCTGCAACACCTTTTTCTTACAACCTTACATTTTCCCTAAAGTCTTGCTCTTTCAATCTTGAGTTGTACTAGTCATATCTAGCTTAACTCTTGTATCATTATCTTGACTTTTGGAATTTATTTAGCAACTCTAATAATCATTTGTTCACTGATATATATTTTTGTTGACTGCTGCAATTAGGTACATCAAGATTAACTTGCTTTTCCACCTAACATATAGCTTGTACAGTTGGATTTTATTGTGTCTCGGGAAGGTACAAACACTTTCAGCAGGTACCCAAAGACTTGGCAACCTTAAAACCACTCCCGAGGCTCATTCTCAAACCTTCTTCCATCTAGAAAATTGACCTATAGGGGAATTCATTTCATCATCCCACTTTCCATATCATTTCATGCTAGGGTCACCCATGATTCCCCCCTTGAGGTGATCACTTCACTTCTAAAGTGACGAGAATACCTATCTAAGGTGACAATGGGTAGGTGTTCTCTTTGTTGTCGCCATATTGTGGTTTGGGTCGGGCTTTTCCCAACCTATAGCTTGTGTGATAACAAGCCCCCCCATTGATGAAGTAAATAGGGGTCAAGGTACCAAATCATCTAAACTAACCCCTTAAGTACAAACATGTTGGGGTTGATAACTGAAGGTTCACTAGAGATAGTGATTGAGGAATCTCTAGAGACCAACATGTGGTTTAAAAAAGCAAGTAATAAATGGAATAGATTGACATTTTGAGACGGGAATATGAGTTGGCCAATGAGAAGGAGACTCAAAACTTCCCTTGAATGGGTCATAGAAAATATGATAACTTGGGTAATAAGTTTGCAAGAAAAATGGAAAAAGACTCGACCATGGATAATTATGAGACTAAGATGATGGGTCTAATAGTAACCATTATTGAGGGCAAAGATTTATTAGTTAGGATGACAATGAATGGAGGAATCATGAATGATGAGATAGACAGAAGAAACATAGGTAGAGGACAATATGATGTCAAAATGCTAGTTTGAATAAGTATACCTAAAGGGGGTGGTAGTGAGCCTGAAAGAAATGGTGGGAAAAATGGCTCTTGGTGAAAAAATTACACAAACATAGTTACCGACTTGTTGATATTTGTGATCTCCAAACGAGAAATCTAGCCCTAAAAATTCATATTTTTGGTTCAAAACCACCAAAATCAACCCCCATTTTGAAAACTGATGCTACTGGTAGCACCTTTCTTTCTTCAGGGTTAAAATTACCACCTTTTCCAACCATGAACTTAACAACGTCATAATCTTGTCGGAAAAAATGACGCAAACTCTGTGACCCTCACGGTTCAGACTCACTCTCACCAGGACCTTCCTCAACCGTGGCCCGAAGAGTCAAAGTGCTCTTCTACTCCTCTCAGGAGTTCACTACCCACAGCTTCCTCCTCGGTGATCTTCCTTCCGAAAATCGGGAAATCGGAACTCGCGAGCTCGCGAGTTAAATGCTCACGCTATCGGGTCTTTCACTTTCCTGAACCCCGATGGTCAAAGGTCAACACTTCGTGTGTCGGGGTTTCCTCTATCGGAAAATCGACCGATATGAAATCATGATTCCCTCGACCTACAAATCTCCGAACCCCGAATCTCGATCCAACGCCACATGGACTCCACTATGTCTCGTGGTCCCACACTGTCGCGTCACTTATCCCCTCATGCGATCGGGGATCGCGATTTCTTCGTCCCCAATTCCTTTGCAACGAGAATTGCCGAGTGCCGAATCCCGACCTCTCGGGATCTCATGACACCTGTCCCTGCTCTGATCGACGACTCTCGTTGATTCGGGAAATCACAACTCGCGATTTCAATGAGCACGAAACTCTTGCCTCATCAAATGCCGAAGCCCGATATGCCGATATCCGATGGCCGGTTCCCTCCTGGGCCTTTGGGCTAACTCCTACGCAACTTCTCCACGATCCGACGGTCAGTAGGATTTCGTGATCCTCCGACACGAATCCTGTCCGTTGATCCACCTCCTTGGAGAATTCTCCTGCTCAAAGCTTCTCTCGGTTCGAGCTCCTCCTGGGTCTGTTCCTAAAGTCTTCACCACGGAATTATCCATCCTAAGCTTAGAGTTCTCTGATTCCTCCAGAGACTCCTTGCGTACACTGTTTGTGTTTGACCTCAACGACTCTCGGAATGTTGGGTCTCTTAGACTCTGTGCACTCTCTGCAACAGGAGTCCCTGTCAACCTGTACTCAGACTCAATTCTGAGACTTCAACCCTGGCCTGCACCTCTCCTGCACGACTCTAAGAACCCAATGTACTTCCTGGTAAATGAGAATGAGAGTTTAACTATGAGCCCCTCAACGCACTCTATGTGGAGTCTTCTGGCTCAGACAGAGAAACAATTGAAACTATTTCCCTTCTTTTCCCCACAGATGGAGAATACGATGTCCCTGGCAGTCTTCCAACTCAAGCAACCTATTGCTGAGCGCTCTGGGTATTCAGTAACCCAGTGAAAGCCCCCTCAGTGGATGCTTCCTGACAGATGATAGAACTCAAAGAGTTCCTTCCTCCTGCGCTATCTTCACATTCCCTCAACGCCCTCCTGGCGGAGTATTCCCGTCACAAACCACCCAACAGTTACACTTTCACCTTGTGCTTACCCACTTCGCTCGACATCCTCCAGACGGAGCTCCTCAGAATCCTCAACAGAATTCTGGTCCTTCAGAACTCACAGCGGAGTTCTTTCCTCCGTGCACTTCTGTACACACGCTCGACACCTCCTTGGTAGAGCTCCTACAGAACTTCTCAAAGGTTCT
>ML780908.1:521957-535733 GCA_009831015.1 Picea engelmannii
CACCACATCAAGTAGGCTTGTAGGACTTTATAAATACCAAAAATACAAAGATACATACAGAGACACTCATGGTGCCTCTAGCACACCACCACCCGGTCCTCTCTCGGGTGGAGGTCCCCCACCAGCTCTCAGTCCCTCCGGACGTGGAGGCAACTGCCCAGTCATCGTAGCACCTACTACCGCTGCTCTCCGGACCATGGTCCGCCACACCAATGGGATTCCCACACACTGATCCAGGACTCCCTCATCCTGAATCCGTGACCACATCCCCTCGGGCACTCCCTATAGCACCGCCTCCAGGCGTGACGAATGTCCTTGAACTCTCCCCCAACCTTCGTTGGAGGAGAATATGAAGGCCCTTCCCCCAGATCATCAAAATGATGCCTCTGTCTTGCTCTCCCCCCCTCAGCCGGTCTCACAACACCCTCATCCCGCCGCTGTCTCTAACCGACCCTTGGTTCTCCCCGTGGCGGTCTCACTGGCTCTCTGACCAACTCAACCTCCCGACCACGTGGTCTCACATATGCACACACAACACACAAATTATAGCATCAACGTCCATCCACACATAAAACTATATATGCTATACTATCTAACTCATTAAAGCAAATACATCCACATACCTCTTCGGTCGAACACCTCGCTAGGGGGAAGCACCATCTATGGGTCTTCCTAGAAGTCTATCCCACTATAAGGATACTGGAGAATAATTTGCGGCATCTGACACCACACTCGTGTAATATCAGGCATAAAATAGTGCCCCACCTCCCCACCACCGTGGAAAACCAAGATCACCCCCCACTGCCTTAGTCGTGGCTCTCGCATTCCAGGCGCACCCAAAAGCACTCTAGGGCGCAACATCAACACCGGATCTAAGAACCACGCCACCAAGATAGACCCAAAGGAAAACTCCCTTGAGTCTACAACATGACACCTATCAAGCTTCCCTACCATCTTGGCATGCAACATCATGCCCCAGGTAAAATGCTCACCCGCCAGTGCCCTCTGCATCACCCTCAGCTGACCCCCACTGATCTGCTGAGTCGCAAGAGACCTATATACTCTCAATATCATCACTGCCACACAACGATGTGCAAGGTCATCTATCACCCCAATACTAACCACAGAACTTGACATGAAGTTTTCCCCTAGATAGTACCTCTGGGATAGGGTAACCAACTGCCCATCCCCCGGTAGCACAGGATCCGCTGGTAACGGAGTTCCCTGAAAAGGGAGCGCAGTCGGAAAGTATATATCCTCCACTGCAGTGAAGTCTAGATCCTCACCTCGCACCATGAAGCAATGTCGATTTGGATCCCACATCCTAATGAGAAACTGTAGTAAAAACTCCTGGGCCCGTATCAGGGGGCACTCAAAGAACTTCAATAGCCCACAAGTTGCCAAAGTCTCATAGACCACCGACTCCTTGTTAGTCACTACCTCCCTTAGGCGTGACCAATCCATCTCCCTCCAGTGAACTGACATCGTCCAGACTGGTCACTTGCATCCACATAGACAGTACTCGATCAGTACACATCAACCATAAAAACATTTGCAAAATCTCCCCGAAACAAAACAAAAAAAAAACAAAAAAAGTTTTTACACTTTTCAGCTTTGCCCCCAAGGCATGGCTGTTTTTTCCCATAGGTGCACACATATGCGCGCCTATTTATCCCACAGTCGTGCACTCATGCACGCCTATCAGTGACATAGGGGTTCACACATGTGCCCCTGTCACATAAATAGCCACGCCTTAGGGCGCGACTGTTGGTCACACAATTGCACATGCATGCACACCTGTCAGGAACACAGCCGCTCATGCATGCACAACTGTGAATCAAACAGGCACGCACTCAATGCATGCATGTTCTCCTCCCCTATGTACCCCCTTGCGCGACTGTCCAACATATAGCCGCGCACTCATGCATGGGCATCCCTTGATCGCCCGTGCACTAGTGGGCTCACACTCACTAAAAGCCCCCTGTACGACCGTTGTACAACCCTGCCCAAAAACAAACCCCTAAGTCCTATGCAGGAGGATACGACAGCTAACCTGAAACTCATGGATCCTGGAACGACTATCTCGATCATCCAAAATATCCAAATCTCCTCTCAAATTGCTCATCCTCTCACTAAGACAACAGGTACAAATGAGGTGGCATTGTGGGCCCTACAACTATATATAGTTTGTTTTCCAAACTTCTAGACTCAATTTTGGGAGCTCTGAACGTCCATTTTTTGATCTGTCTTTAGCCATGGGACCATAATCCCCTCACCTACACAATCATATTCCCCGGGCCACTTTTCACTCCCAGCCCTCAGGGAGCATTTTTTTTTACCATACTCACACTCAGGTACGCATGCTCACATCCACCTCTTATTGAATAACTATTAACTTTTCTTTATCTTCAGACATTATTCACGTCGGGTATTCAGTTTTCATGTGTGCATGTACTTGGTCATCCCACATCATCGGTATCCTTCCAGGTATATAATCGACAATGGTATGTAGTCATTCCCTCTGAATATCAAAATGCATCTCCCAGTCACACCCTCCGATATTTACCTCTAGGATCCCTATATCCGGCTCTGCAGTACTGTCACCTCCATTGCATTACAGTACTGACAACCGGTAGCACTCTCCCCCACATGAGTTGTCCCATTTATAGTCCCCCTAACACTTTGACACTCATGCTGTTTTCACCCTTTAGGGATTGGAGTCTCGATAATCTTACGCATCGTCGAGAACTAGCCACATCCTCCTTCTCCTCATCTTGCTAACCTACCCAATGGACTCCTAGATTCCTTCATCATGGTTCTTGTTTTGAATGCACCTCTGCAGTATCATTAACCATCCATTTCAACCACTGTCAATTTTCCCATCTTCAGATTGTCCTCCATACATTTCCCTAATACATAAACTTGCCTATGGGCCCCCCACTCTCTACTTGTTTTTCGAGCAGCTTGCGCCCTCCTCAGGCCAAGCCATCTTACACTAGGGCACCCATTTCTATATCTGCACAATTATCCCAACTTATTTTTTTTTATTCTTTTGGTAGCTGTACAAACCCTTTTTTCACATTTTCATAGCTTTTTGTTGTTTCTTTTAACGACCTTCCTTTCCTCGGTAAAGCAACCCTTGTCGCCCTTGGTTTGGGCATTTTCTCACTTCCTCTCATCAATGAAATTATCCATCAAACCTGAGTATTGTGTAGTCCATACACCTTTTTGATCTCTATGTTTGTCCATTTTTGTCACGCCTCTGGCACAACTTACCCTCATCTAGTCGTCCCCCTGACACTAGAGACAGTTTTACGGTTGTTGCCACTTTACACATCTCCCCAACCAAGGGAAGTCTTGAGTCTTACCACATCTTGACTTTGTCCATGTACCTCATCAATTCCTGCTCTCATCCAGTGGATTTCACGAAGCCCTCTGCTTCTTGGAGTCGCGTCTCCCTTTTTGTCGACATCAACACAGTTTCTAGAAGGGAAACAATATCTTGACTCTCATTACTGTTACAATGAGGAGTCTCGGACGACACAGGGGAAACCACCATTATTCTCTTCTGTCATTGACCCCCCTAACATTCAACTTCAACAACTATTTCATGTTACGGTGGGTCTTACTTTGCGACTATTGCAGTTGTTTTATCTTAGCTGAAGACCTCTGGAAATTGATAGACTATCAATGTCTGCACGTTATCGACACTTCTCACAGGTGTCCTTATCCTTTTTCAGAGTTTTGTTCACCATTGGAATTTTCCTTAGCCATTATCAAACCACCCCCGAAAGCACTGCAATCATCTACACCAACACATAGCTTCAGTTACTGTATCACACATTTTTTGAGTTACATGACACGAGCATGGGGCATGCCCGCCTCGTTTGTACACAGTTTTCTTTATCCACACCTCGGGAAAAGGTTGGATCTTACAGGTTCCCCCCTCCTTCCAATTTATCACTCTTGACAATCCCCATAATGATCTTTCTTACAAAGGTACTCTCAGTAGAAGAAACATTGATTAATTTCAGCTATACGTATGCTCCTAACCTCATCCATTAGGGGGCATTTGTTATCACCAGAATTTCGTCCGAAAATGGTTATAGGAATCCAACATCTTCAAGACACATATTAGTTCACCCATGGACCAAAAATGCATTTCCAAAAGGCCCAAAACTATACAATCAACAATAAAATTGGCATGCGCTAAGACTACATAGAGAGCGCGTGCACATGCGCATTTAGAAACGTAGGAAAAAGTGCACATGTGCACGATGCGCGACTGTGGACGCAAAAAACCGTGCATCCCTCAAAATGATGCATTTATGATATTGGTCGGCCTCCCACCCACTTCTGGTTCAGCTTCCAAGTCGATTTGACACTCAAATATCGGCTGAATCCGACTGGGTGGCTGGTCAAAGACCTAAGGGTGCCCTAAATGGCCCCTTGTTCACACTAAAAGCTGGTTGAATAATGACTCAAAGTTATGCTATAAAAGGAAGCCATGGGTGCACTACATTTTCAAGGAATTAATTTTTATTGTTATGCTACTGATATTCTCTTGGAGGATCCCCTTTCCTCATCAAGAGTATGCTAGCACCATTGCACTTAGCCATTCATATCACCTCTAGAATGAATGTGCTTTTGATTCTCTTCACCATTTCATCCTAGTTCCTCATTTGTAAGAAGAGCTCAATATTTGGGGGTCCAAGATCCATCCCTTGGAGGAAGAGGGGACCCAAAGTCTCCCTTTATTTTCGGTGTTTTCTTTCCACTAATACAATCCTTTCCATTGGTGGCATGAGTCTTGTTTGTTCCTTGTTCTTATGTTCTTATGAACCATAGTTTAATTGTTTTTATCATTCTTAGTTTATCTTTTATGCTTTATCTTTCTAACCCTTTCCTTTACTGTTGTCTTGCCTAGCTACCCAACTGGGCTTGTAAGCATCTCTATTTTT
The DNA here is from genome assembly GCA_009831015.1 of Picea engelmannii. Classification (NCBI taxonomy): domain Eukaryota; kingdom Viridiplantae; phylum Streptophyta; class Pinopsida; order Pinales; family Pinaceae; genus Picea; species Picea engelmannii. The sequence continues at coordinate 526,919 of ML780908.1, forward strand.
CCCATTTAGGGGACAAAAGAGGTGCAACAACAACTTAGGAGACTACAATTGCGTCCAGCTTCACAGGAAGCAACACATGACGACTTCATGGTTTTTCATTTCATAGATGCATGAGGGTATGTAGAGGTCAGATGACGGAGGTCTCAGGTTCTAATGGAGGATGGAAGAATGACTAATGAACTCAGGCGAAGGATGGAAGAATGACTCGCAAACCCCCAAATTAGCTGACGCTTCATCTTTTAACTGCATGAGCCCAGGTCAACACTTGTCTTCCTGGAGCTGCATGCACTCCATTTATCCTACGTCCCACTTTCCAGGAACTTAGGATAACAAAAACATATCATGTTCACCTTAGTCTTCAGAAAATAATATTAAAATATTATTCCTCTAGAGGTAAGCCCCCTAACCTAGCCCTTAGGACCAAATACTTAAGCCCCCCTTCCTTACCCTACCTAGTGGGGCTTAGTCCCCCATAAATATTCTTCGTGGTCGGTCTACACGCATCAGTGTTTATATTTTTATTAATGTTCTGCATAATTACATATACAAAAATCAATCTCATTGGCCTTGGCATCTGGCTCACCGGCCTAATAAACACATAAGTCTTTCAGCTTATAACCACTTGGATCACCAAGCTATAAGAAAAATTACAATTCAGAAGGGGCTTGACCTTGGGGTATTACAATCCCCTCCCCTTATTTTTGCACTGTCCTCAGTGCAACTTATTTACAAAACAACAACAAGATTTCCAAAATCTTCAAAAAGATGTGGGTACTCTGCCCGCATAGCATCTTCATGCTCCCATGTTGTGTCCTCAGGACCGTTCCAGGTCCACTGGACTTTTGCAATCCCTATGGCTCGATGCCAGATCTACTTTCTTTTCCGGTCCAATATACGCACTGGATGCACCTGCAAGATGCCTTCTTGCTCCACCTGAATCACATTCCAATTAGCATAAGGTATATATTTATTAAGCAATGAAATATGAAACACATTATGTATAGTCATGGATGCAGGCAATGGAAGCATATATGCAACTGGTCCAATCCTTTCCAGGATTTCAAACGGTCCACAAAATCTGGCTTCCAACTTTGAACAATTTCCCAGCTTCACGAAACTTCTGTTAGCTTTCACTTTCAGAAAAACATGATCACCCACTTTAAAATCCCTGTGGGTCTTATTCTTATCAACATAACTCTTCTTCCTGTCTTGGGAAGCTTTCAAATTCTTCTTAATCTTCAACATTTGTTCTTCCATTTCCTTGAGCAAATCTATCCCAACCACTACTCTATCAGTTGGGTTATCCCAACTTACAGGAGTGTTTCACTTTCTGCCGTAAAGTTATTCAAACAGGCTCATCTTCAGTGATGCTTGATACCCATTGTTGTAGGCCAATTCTATCAAGTGTAGGTAGTCTTCCCATTTATACGGTTTGTCCATCACATACATCCTTAGCATGTCTTCTATCATTTGGTTCACCCTCTCTGTCTTCCCATCATATTCAGGATGATAAGTAGTGTTGAAGTTCAGATTCGTTCTGAACCCCTTGAATAACCCTTTCCAAAACTTTGAGGTGAATTTTGGGTCTTTGTCAGACACAATTGTCTTGGGAACACCGTTCAATCGTGCTATTTCCCTCATAAAGATATCAAAAACATTAGCTACCTTGTGACTAGTCTTTAATGGAATAAAATAGGCAACTTTCGTAAGATTTTCCACCACCACCATGATTGAATCATGCTGCTTGTCTGTTCTGGGCAATCTTATGATGAAATCCATTGTGACTACCTCCCACGTCCACTCAGGGATGGGTAAAGGATGTAGCAACCCTGTTGGGTTCCTGTGCTCAGCTTTAACCTTCTGGCATTCCTTACATATGGCGATGTATTCTGCAATTTATTTCTCCATGCCTGGCCAAAAGTAATGGATCTTGACTAATGCCACAATTTTCTGATATCCAGGGTGCCCAACATAAGGCACATTATGAATTCCATTCAAAATCATAAGTTTTAATTCCTGGACATTAGGTACATAAATTTTGTTCTTGTACAAAAGTATTCCATCAGCCTCTAATTTATAATTTTCCACTTTCTGTAGCATCTTACCATGCTGTAGCTTTGCTACCAACTCCATGTACTGCAAATCGACATTTGTAGCTTGCAAAATTCTTCTCTTAATGTAATTTTGGTACATGTTAATGGTTGTAGCATGTAGTTCATGCACTCTCCTGCTGAGTGCATCAACCACTTTGTTCTCCTTTCCTTTAATACGCTTGATATCAAAGTCATACTCACAAAGGAATTCTAACCACCTACTCTACCTAGGATTCAAGGTTGGTTGATAAAACAAATACTTCATACCGTTATGGTCTATCCTCAGTTAAAACCTCTTTCCCATGAGGTAATGCCTCCATTTCTATAGAGCGTGAATAATAGCTACCAACTCCAAATCATGAGTTGCATAGTTCTTTTCATGCTCTTTCAATTTCCTGGTCTCATAACATATTACAAATCCATTCTGGTTGAGGACTCCTCCCAGTCCTTCTTTGCATGCATCTGTGCACACTACAAAATCTCCATTTGGATATGCAATCCTCAGGATTGGAGGACTGGTTAACAGTTGCTTCAATCGTTGGAAGCTCTTCTCACATTCTTCTATCCACTGAAAATTCTTCTCCTTCCTTTGCAAGGAAGTGATAGGCTGAGCTCTCCTTGAGAACCCTGCAATGAACCTTCAGTAATGGCCAACTATACCCATAAAGGATCTGACTTCTGTCACATTCTTTGGTGTTGACCATTCCCTGATGGCTTCTATCTTCTCAGGATCTACAACTATCCCATCCTTTGAAATGATATGCCCCAAGTAATGGATCTGCTTTTGATAAAATGAGCACTTGCTCAATTTGGCATACAGTTGGTGCTCTCTTAGCACCTACAACACCATCCTCAGATTCTGTTCATGCTCTTCCTTTGACTTGGAATACACCAGGATGTCATCCAAAAATACTATGACAAACTTGTCTAGATATTCCCTGAATACCCCATTCATTAAACACATGAAAACAATGGGTGCATTCGACAACCCAAATGGCACCACTGTGAATTCATAATGACCATACCTTGTTCTAAAGGTGGTCTTGCTGATGTATTCATCCTTTATTATTAGCTAGTGATATCCTGACCTGAGATCTATTTTTGAAAATATCTTGGCATCCTTCAACTGATCAAAGAGATGATCGATCCTTGGTAGAGGATACTTGTTCTTAACAGTCACTTTGTTCAACTATCTGAAATCGATGCACAATCTCAATGTCCCATCCTTCTTCTTCATGAATAGGACCGAGGCTCCCCAAGGTGACACACTTGGGCATATATACCCCTTCTTCAGAAGATCTTCAAGCTGCAATTGCAGTTCTTTCAGCTTTAGTGTACTAATTCTGTAAGGAGATTTTGATACTGGAGCTGCTCCAGGCATCAAGTTTACATAAAAGTCAATATCTCTTTTCGGGGTTAGTCCTGGTACCTCCTAGAATACATTCTCAAAATATTTTAATACTGCATGGTCTTCTATCTTTGACACCTTATCCTTAGGTGCTTCCTCCAAGTGGGCTGCAAATAATTGACATCCTTTCTTGTAGCACTTCTTCAGCTGCATTGTTGAGATTTATCTAACAGTAACTTCCCTGGAAATTCCTTGGACTGTTCTCCGATTCTCTTCCTCATCCAGGCAAGTGAATTCCTTGTTATGACATTATAAGATGGAATGGTGCTGGTCCAACCAATCCATCCCAATTATACAATCATAGGAATCTAAAGGTAATCTGTTCAATTCAGCTCTCGTGCTCAGTCTATTCATGTCCACTGGACATGACTTAACAAATTTCATAACCTTTCTCTTGGTTCCTGTAGCCAACTTCACTAACCAAGATTTTCCATGTTTGCTTCTCGACAATTGAAAACTTTCAACCACTGTAGGATCTACATAACTATGACTAGCCCCTGAATCAATTAAAATAGTAAAGGCATGGTTGTTGATCATACCTTCCACTTCAATCATGTGCGACTGATATTCTTCTTTCTTGTTGTCCAAGGCTGCGTAGATCCTTGGTACTCTATTGCCCATGTCCTCCGCTGTTTCTTCCTGTTGAACATTGTGGACAATTCTCACTTTGTCATTCCTGTGGGGGCAATCTATGTACCTATGACTGCCTTTACAGCCCCAACATTCCATAGGTGGCTATCTTGGCATTTGTCCACATACTTCACCCTTCCTAGGCTCTCTAAAACCCGATTGTCCTTGAGGGCTATTCCTGAAAAATGGTGGTTTGATTCCCTTTTTCCTCTGCTCCCTCTTAAAATTATTCTTATCTTCCCAAGATTTTTGGAAAGTAGGATTTTCTTTTTGCTGATCATATAAGAATTTTTATCTCCTTATAGTTTCTTCCATAGTCTTTGGGTCATCTGTAATGTCCCTTTCCAAATAGGAGCTCCAGARAGGAGGCTTAATGGTCTAAACTACCCTTTTAGACTATAGCCAGGGCCAAAGAGGGGTAAACAGGGTTACTAGAGGTCACTCCAGTCACATGTGTTATATTCGAAAAGTGACATTGAGCTAAAAAGGGTTAAAAGTGCTTTTAAGTCATTATGAGCTAAAAATAGAAGTCAACAGTGAATTAGGTTTCAACAGTGATTTAGGGTTTTGAAAGTCAACAATGAATTAGGGTTTCAACATGATTTAGGGTTTTGGAAAGCTATAAAGGAAGGGTCAGTGACCTAATTCATCATTATGTAGATTATGAGTTGTCATTGAGGAGAAGAGGCACATCTCAGAAGAGATAGTTCAGTGTATTCCAGGAGGAAGACACCAGTTGGTTGATTTCGGTGTTGAAAGACACACCCTAGTCATCGAGAAGATCATCTAGGTCTTCCATCATTCTTCATTGATTCTACAGTGCTCCCATATTCCGGGTATTATCTTTTAGTTGCTTATTTGTATTCCAGATAAGATCCTTTTGTCTTTTGATCTAGCCGAGTGTTGTTATTTTATTCAGCCGCAGTTGCTTATTTGTATTCCAGCTAAGATCCTTTGTCTGTTGATCTAGTCGAGTATTGTCAGTTTATTCAACTACATTTGGTCATTTTGTAATCCACAGAGATATCATAATACAAACTTTGCAGTCCTTTGTCGCGTTTATTATTTGTATGATCATCTATATGCTGTAAACCTTGATCCTACACACACATTAGTAACGTTTCCTAGACTAGCCAAGTCAGGAACATTATAGTGGTATCAGAGCTTTAGTCCTTCCAGCCTGTGACTAAAGACAATGAGTGCAGCAGAAGACCCAGAGGGCCATGAACATGTAGGTGATGAATATGTCACTCACAACAGGCACCAGGAAAGAAGGCATAGGCCTGATTTCCCCCCTTTTCCTCCTAGCTCAGAGGAAGAGGAAGAGGCACAAAGAGAAGCAGAGAGAAGGGAAGAGTGTGAGGTTGAATGCAAGGCAGAGAGGATGCTAGGAGATAGATATGAGTGACCATAGGGCAGTGGAAAGTCCCCCATATATTCAGAGGCAACTTTCATGCAGGTTATCAATGATATGTTAGCTAGTCAACGGACCATGTCTCAGTCCTTGGCACAAGTGGTTGATAGATTGGCTAGAGTGGGCACCCCAGATACACAAGTCCCACATGCAGCACAGGGGAACTCAGGAGTAGGCAGTAGACCCAGTTCACCCTCTCACACATACACCTCTACGAGTAAGATTCCTAGACCCTTGTTTCCCAGTTTCCAGAGGGCACCCCCATTAGCAGCACCGCCACCGATAGCACAAAGGCCACCCACTCATACCGACGACATTGCAGAGTATAGGAGGGAGTATGCAACATTGGGTCGTGACTTCCATCAGGACATGACCTTAGTCTAGTACTATGGACTCAGACTCAGGAACCATCCCAGAGAATGACAGAGGGGAGGACGACAACAACAACAGGGGCATAACCTTGATTTCATCCGAAAAGTTGGGAAACTCACCATCCTTTCTTTTGACGGATCATCCAAATACACTGCCAGAGCTTGGGTACAAAAGCTAGACATGTATTACAAGCTCATCCATATGACTGAGACAGAGGCCATCAGTTTCATGACCCTACACTTGGAGGGTGAGGCACATGAGTGGTGGTATCATGGACTGGTGACATTAGGTCACAGTCGCATCACCTCCTATAGGGAGTTTACAGATAGGCGCATGGACAGGTTTGACAGGAAGGATCCTGAGATACACTTTAGGGATCTAGCCCAGTTGAGACAAACTGGCACAACAGAGGTGTTCATCACAGATTTTCAGCGGCTAGCCATGGAAGTGACAGATATATCAGAGCCCAGGCTGATCATGCTATTCATAGAAGGACTCATAGAGCCTTTGAGAGGATGGGTGAAGGCATACAGACCTCCCACTTTGTAGGATGCCATCCTTCACACTCAAGATCTGGTAGACTCAGTGCCAAAGACTAAAACTTTCTCCAAACCATTTGTGCCCCAGAAGGATCAAGACATGAGGCCATTCCAGAGAGAATGGAAGGGAAAGGAGAATTTGGATGATGAGACTAGGCGAGAGCTTATGAGGAAGAAGCTTTGCTTCAGCTGCAGAGATCCTAGGCCACAGGTGCATGGGCAAGGGAGAGATTCATTATATTGAGGTAGCAACAGACAACGTGGACAGTGAGGAGGAGGAGCATGATAGTGGATTTACTAGTTCAGAGGAGGAGTCAGCACCAGCAGAGGAGTAGCTTCCCCATAGACCACCAACACCAGTAGAAGCCCATCTTCCAGTAGTCCCACAACCACCAGAGTAGGCTAACAGGAGGAAACCAACAAAGGGAGGAGTCATAGTGACCCTTTCTGGTGTTCCTAGGTATGATACCCTCTGTATCAGAGGGATTATTTAGGGGCAATGGGAAATTTCCCTGATAGATGGTGGGGCCATCCACAACTTCATCGATGCTCCACTAGTATCGAGACAAACACTTTAGACATAGGAGTTTGAGGGGTTTGATGTTGCGGTAGCAGATGGCCACACAGTGGAGTGTCTAGATAGAGTTCCAAACTTAGAGATGAAGTTAGGAAACCACACAGTGAGAGACACATTTTATGTGGTTGACCTATCGGACACAGATGTGGTGTTAGGAGTTTAGTGGATGATTACCTGGGAAAAATCACTACCAACTACCAAACCTTGGAAATGGGATTCAGAGATTAGGATGGGAAGAAGATTGTTTTAAGAGGTATGTCAACAGGAGCACCTAGGACAGTTTCATCCAAGAGGATGGAGATGATATTCAGACATGGGGAGGTAGCATATGCCGTAGAATGCTTGATCACTACTTAGAAGGATTCAGAAGGTTGACAACAATACCACACAGAGATCAAGAATTTATTGGGATGACATCAGCAGGTCTTTGAGGCAATTCCACTAGGGAGACCACTTGATAGGGGGTTTGAGCACACCATTGAGTTGGAGGAGGGGGCCAAACCTGTGATCACCCCCCCCTATTGTCATCCTAGGAGGTTCAAGGATGAGATAGAGAAGGCAATCAAGAAATTGTTGGCGATGGGACACAATAGACTGAGCAACATCTCATTTTCTTCTTCAGTTGTCTTAGTTCTGAAGAAGGATGGCACCATGAACATCTCATTGATTACTGAGCCTTGAACAAGAAAACCATCAAGAACTGGTACCCTTTCCCACTCATTGACGAGTTGATGGATGAATTGCACGGGGCAGTTTTCTTCTCAAAAATTGATCCACGCTCTGGATATCATCAGATCAGCATCCGAGAGCAGGACATAGAGAAGATGACATTTTGGACACTTTGAGTTCTTGGTTATGCCATTTGGGCTAACCAATGCACCCGCTACATTCTAGTATTGCATGAACCATATATTCAAGAATCAGTTAAGGAAATCAGTCTTGGTTTTCTTCGACGATATCTTGATCTATAGCCAGTCATGGCAACAACATATGAGGCACTTGGATGAGGTATTGAGCATCATAGAGGCACAGTCATTATATGCCAAAGAGTCCAAGTGTGACTTCGGTATGACAGAGCTGCTTTACTTAGGCCACATCATCAGGGCACAGGGGGTACAGGTGCACCAAGAGAAGATCAGGGCCATTCTAGATTGGCCAACACCCAAGAATGTGACATAATTGAGGAGCTTCTTCAGGCTGTGCAGCTATTACAGGTGGTTCGTCCAGGGTTTTTCTCAGCTTGGAGCACCGCTGACAAATCTTACCAAGCATGGGGCCTTCATATGGATCGAGAAATCACAGGAAGCCTTTGATCACATGAAGGAAGTCATGGGCACTTGTCTAGTGTTGTCACTACCATACTTCACCTTGCCATTTGTACTAGAGTGTGACGCATCCGGTGAAGGGATCGGTGCACTTTTGATGCTGGGAGGACACCCCATTTTATTCAAGAGCCGGAAGCTTAGTCAACCTGAGAGGTTGTACTCCATTTATGAGAAGGACATGTTGGCAATCATGCATGCCTTGACCAAGTTCAAACAATATTTGGTGGGTAGAAAATTTGTGGTCAAGACCGATCACAACAGTTTGAAGTATTTCCTTGAGCAGAAGGACCTCAGTGATCACCAACAAAAATGGGTGATGAAGGTACAAGAATTCAACTTTGACATAGATTATGTCAAGGGGAAGAAGAACATTGTGGCCAATGCACTATCGAGGAGACCTATGGCATGTTCTTTGATGGAGATTTCAACAGATTGGAAATCCCACTTGTTAGTGGAA
>ML780908.1:583225-601557 GCA_009831015.1 Picea engelmannii
ATCGGTCGATCCTACTCTCCTTCTAGAGAGTAAACATGATATTTCCCACGGTTTTCTTGTTGATACAAAATCTACCGTGCTAGGGGGCATTCCTCCTTCTCCCATGGAACCCCCTCCAAGTAATGAGGTCATTCTTTTTGATTGGGGTGCACTAACTGGACCTCGTCTTCCCTCTCACATTCCTTTCAATATCACCATATAGGTTTGTGGTCGGGATGCTCCTCAGACGTTGATAGATGAAGGTGCATCCATTAGTATTTCATCCTCTATTGCTTGGAAAGCTTTGGGTTATCCTCAGCTTGTGCCAATTATACAGAATCTGTTAGATTTTAACAGAAGAACCAGTCACCCTTTAGGAGTCCTTCCTCAGTTTCCTGTAACTTTGGGAGGGAAAAATCTCTTTATTGATGTCATAGTATTCCAAGACCCCTTGGATTTCGATTTACTCCTTAGGCGAGATTACGTCTATCCCATGAAAGATATCGTGTCCTGTTAGGGTCCTAACCCGCACATAGGTAGAAAAATATATTCGGATGTAATAAAGGTCAATATTAATAAGGCCTTGCAATAAAATAGAATAATTCAAATGTGAGAAGACCTAATACAAGCTTCTGCTTCTAGAAGGATCTTCCTCTAGATGCTTGTTTTGATAGACATATTTAGTATAAATAGGAATCGAGGGTATGAGAACCCTATCTTGGAGATTATTGTAATAGAGCTCTGCTCGATTGGAGAGAGGAATAATTATGCAATTGGAAATATTTCCTCCTTCCAAGTATCCATGTATCAACCTCTTCATCTTTCTTGTGCTCTCCATCAAAAGTAGGAGGTTTGATCTTATTCATTTCACCCTTTAGTTCATCCACTTCAGATCTCCTATGCTTTCTGGTAGGAGATGAACTTGAACTGTGTTATCCCCCACTTTAAGGGATAACTAGGAGATTATGTTTCGAGGCCCACAGGTCCTAGACATGGAGTATCGAGAGCCATATCGACTTGAGCATGGCCCCGGAGGGCCCATATTTTCTCCCTTTCAGTGCCTTCACCTTGTCAGCAGCAACAACAACATCCATCACCTTCGGCTTGGTCCTGCATCATAGATGGTTATTTATCCATGAGGTAATGAGTCTAGGTATCATGGTATGTGTCACTCTGATCCTCAAAACCTTTGAATATGTGCATTTGATTCCTTTGTTTCTAACGGGTGCTTGGATCTTATGTTTGTCCACTTGACCATGTTTGGGGGAAATGATAGGGTGCCCTAGCAAGATTATGTCCATAGGATTTGAGTTGCCACTGGGGGGATTTATGAAGATCCATCGTCTGTTCCCATCACACATACCACTTTCCATCTTATTTCTTGCTCACCCATCCCGTTACCTTGGTCTGGGCATAGGGTTGACCATTTAGGGGTTGTACCTTACCTTGTGGGAAGAATGGGCTAAAGGCCCGGGGGGTTAAAGTAGCTGACAATAAAATCCTAATAATAAAACCTCGAGATGCTTCACCCAAGGATTGTTGGCATAGGGGAAAACCCATGGTTCAACGCTACAATAGAGCAGCAAAAAATCCCTAACTACCAGCCCTTTAGGCAACACCTGCGAAGCAGATGAAGTCTCACCCGAGGTAGAGGTATGGGTGGTTGCAAGACTCAGGTGTCTGCAACCTTAGATGGGACACCAATCTGTGATTATAACACTTATTACAGCTCATAGCATCGTCAGTCCCGCGATATGCAATCACTAACCACTTCGCTTATAAGACAGAACTTCACAACATTAACACTGATCTAATGTATTTAAGTACTTATCATAAGTAAATACATCAGATCTGGCAGATCAAGAACTGAGCATATTCATGTATATCAAATCTATCATTCTACCTATCATTAGCACTAAGCATAACAAGATCTATCTAATCATCTCAAGCACTTAGCAAAAGAAGACATAAACACATTAAGACAAGAACGAAGCAAGACAACACAGTGTTTACGTGGTTCACCCCTCTCCTGGGGCTACGCCCACCAACTCTTCTTCTTTATTGTCTTTGGTCAATCAATTTGTCTTTGGTCAATCAGTTACAAGCACACAGCCTCAAAACCCTTACTCTGCATGGGACAAAAGATCTGCACAACTCACTAGATTCTTCTTCCTTGCGTTACAACACTAAGCCTCCTATTGTATCGCACAAGGACTTGTACTCAGCTTTGCAAGTCTTACACAGAATGCACAAAGCCTTGATCACACAGATCCAACTCTTGGAACTTAGCCTAAATCACATAGATATATCATTCCCTCCTTTCTCTATATGGCCTAGACATCTATATATATATACAAAATAGGCCTAAACATGGGTAAACCCATGGGTCGACATCCCATTCCCGTTACATATTCCCCAAAACCCAAAAAGGGGCCCAAAAGGGGGTCGAGATCCTGTGATCTCTGCTTCGTCTTGCGCTCCTTCTTCAATAGGCTATCAAAGTTATGAAATAGGTCAACATGACCAAGAAATTCCCAAAACTTGGTCAAGGGACAACATGCCCCCAACACTCAATTGTGACTCGTCCCGAGTCACTCTGGTCTGACCAATTCTGCCTCGAATGCCTTGAGCTTGTCTTGATCTGCTTCGAGCTACTACTTTTCTGTGGCCTCTTGTTCAGTGAACTCCTGGATCACTGCGTCGTTCACTGTCCGTTCTAGGCGTTGTTCTGTTGTGATGATGAGATTTTCTAGCTCTGCTACTTGGTTCTCGACCTTTGTAAACAACAGACATGCCTTATCTTTCACAGGTTGAAACCATTGAGTGACTTCCATCACTTTTCTTTGAAGCATATGGATCTACTACTGAGATGTACGTTGTTCATGAGACCTCTTCATTTTGTCTACAACTGACAGGGCCTTCAAATGCACCTGTAGTGTATCTGCGTGTCGCTTCGCTTCCTGGAGCTACGACTCCAGCGCCTGTAAATCTGGGTTGTCAGTGAGGTTTTTATAGGTCTGAGTGTTGTGATTACTCAGTTGCTTGCACTCCAAGGCAAGGGATTTTAATCTGTCGACTGTATTGTGGGCATTTTCTTCCCTGAGGTCTCTTACATCTTGAGGGGTCTTGGGCATAGTGCGGAGCTCCAAGTCTACTATGCCTTGTTGGAGCTGCTCGATTACTTCTTCGAGTTGTGCCACCTGTTGTGGAACTCACTCTATAGTCTTTACTTTGATGACTGTCATAGAGCGAAGTGCTATAAGAACTAGTTCCTTTACTTCGAGTTTCTCTGTGAGCAACTGTTCCTTTTCTTAATGCAGATGGGATTTTTCTTCATCGAACTTCTCTTGCAGATCAAGCTTCTCCCATTCTGCAACACTGCGTTGGTCCTCAAGGTATTTTTGTACTTGCGCTAAAGCCTGGGTGGCTTGTGCTATCTCTTCCTGATCTCATTGAAGGTGAGCTTCGACTGTATTAGCGATGCGGTGGAGTTGAGCTGACTCCTCATCTAGTCTTGATGTTCCTACTGATAGAGGCGCAGTAGGAACTACACGGCTGGACTGTAATGCTTGCTACATTCCTTGAAGTTCAACTTTGATTCGATTGAACACCTCCTCCTGCTTAGCTTCTTGCTTCTCTTTTTTCTCCAACGAAGCATTGTTCAGTGTTGCGATGATAAATTCGAAGTCGTCTGAGGTGAGGGTGGTCTCGAATTTGGTCCTGGTTGCTTTTGATTTATTTCTTGAAGAAGGTTTTGGAGGGGAAACCTTCCTTTTCTTTGAGGGGTCCTCCTCATCTCTAGGCGGTGTAACCTCACCTTTCTTCTGTTCCACTTCTGTGCCATCTATCTCTCTGCCATAACCTCCTTGCTCAAGTGAGATAGAAACAGTCTTCACCGAGGTACTTCTTACATCTTAAGCTTCTTCATTTTTCTTGGTCTTGCTTAGTCCAAGTGTATCGTGCACTGCTTCTGGGCTGTCAATATCAGATAGCTCCATGGGGTTTGATGGGATGAGGAGGTCCGCCTACCACTCCGTAGTAATATGTTCTAAGTCTTCCTCCGTCATCTTGTAGTATGACTACATCTGTTGTTTATTCTCATCAACACACACTATTATATAGATGAAATGGTGGTCTGTGCTGAATTTCATCAAGGGCCTGAAAATGTGGAGAGTGTTTGGGGTTATACGAGGCTCAGACTGGATAGCGGTCTTCAGTTGGTTGTAATAGGTGTGGCAGATGACATTTGATTGCCACTGCTTGTTCATGTCACTGGAGTACCAGAGCATACTGAACTTCACGACCAGTGGTTCAAAGGGCTGAATGTCTGGGAAGGTCGGACCTTCCAGCATCTCCCATGCAATAAAAGTGATCAAGATGAGAAGCCAATTGAAGTGGAACTCATATCCTTCGTCTCGTGCTTCCCTGCAGTCCAGTTCTAGCTTGTTTACGAGGTACTTCAACCAATTCATTTGAAGTCCTTCTGCACACTTCCCTGCGAAGTTGACTACAAACCCCATGACTTGGGTGGGTCGATTCTTTCACACTAGGTTCCATGGAATCAATTGGAATATGAGGCACACTACGCCACTCTAGATAGAAGCTACCTTGTAGCCTCGTGTGCCCTTCTCGACGTCTCCATAGGTTTCTTTAATCTTCTGTGCCAGGGTACGATATGCGGTCCTTCCGGGGTAGAAATCTTGTGGGTCAGGGCCTTGCATGCTCAGCCCTGTGATCCAGTTGATTAATGTCAGATCCACTGTGATGCAGCGATTCAACCACAAATATCCACCATGGTAGCAGGACAAAAACAACTTGCTGCATGCGTTCACTTCTTGGTGCCTACCGAATTGAGGAATCTTCATGACATTGAGCAGTGTGGACTGTGCGAGGCTCATGGTCCATGACTGGGGGACGATATTCGATTTATTTCCCTTAGTTCTCATCAGATACTTGTGCGGGGTGAGCATGTTGTATACCCTTCTGTCACTGAGGTTGAAGTCGCTAAACTTCAACGCTGTGATCTTATCCTAGTCTGTGCACACTGTGTGTATCCCTTTCGGGAGGTACATAGTGATCAAAGCGTACTCAAAATCTCTGGGCACACTATCTCGATTGATTGCGTCGCTCAGAAGTGGTAGGTAGGCGGGTAGAATTCTTGGAATTAACTTAGCATTCGAGAGATCATCCCTATGTTTAGTTCGCTTCTCATTGGATGGCCGGGATGGATCGGCTCGAGTAGTGGATGGAGAGGCCAACAGTCCTCTTGTCAATGATTCTTGTATACCTGCAGACACTCCTCTTTCCGACATGACTCTCTCTATCATCAATTCGAGGAGAACTTCCATTATTGATTCTTCAACTGCGATGAGCTCGTCGGACATATGTGCTCTGGATTAAAATTATTGGGGTCATGATGGTCTTAGACACTGCACTAGAATAACATGAAGGGTGCAATGATCACTGTAGACAAGTCACTTAGTCTGCGGGCTTCGAATTCTTAGTGAGAAAAATTGTTCTCCATGCATGGTGCGACCGGATAAGTAGGCAACTTGGAAATGATTCACTTGCAACGGTTATGAGCCTCCATTAACTCCTATTCGATCCATTATGGCACAGTCTAACAGTCTGGTGTCGAGCTATAAATTCTTTTTGATCCGTTCGGAGTGGCAATCAAATGGATATATCGGCCACAACGATTGTATTGCTTCGTCATGGCGAAGTTCCTTATGTCGTTGTTTTGATATCCCGACGAAGCTCCAATTTTGCAAATTTTCTCTCTATGAAGTTCCCTCTGGAAACTTCTGCAACTTAGCTCTCTTCTTACTTTTTTTCCTTTCCTTTTTTCCAGTGAGCTTCATCTCGGTAATTCGTTTTCCATTATGATTCTTATCTTCTTTTAACATAGTCACTGCGCGTTGTTGAGATTCTTTCCTAGGATTCAAGGGTAATACCTGTTCTTTGTTTGGGATAGGTACTTCAGTCTTCTGGGAGTCCTTTGATGTTCCTACAGCTTTGACATTAGGGTCTCTAGTGTCAAATAGATTCGATTTGTTCTCCTGTTCTTCAATCAATTGTGCGATCCTTCTAGTCATGAAATATTTTAAGTTTTGTTTCTTCTGCTCCAAGGATTCTTCTTCTAAAGTTTTCCTATTAACATGGTAAATGGGGCGCTGTCTTCAATAAACTTAATAATCTCAAAATCTTCCTCTGTTGAAGTTCTATTAATGTTCATAGGTATCTGAGTAAGCTTCCCACATAAGTTTACCAACTTTCCTCTGAATAGTCCTATTCCTCCTAATGAAGGAATTGTAGCAGGATTCCCTATAGCTTCCCAAGTTCTTTCTATCATGATATTCACCTATGTTTCTTCATCTAGAACACAGTCAATGTCGAAGTATCCTATTCTTGCTTCAATGCATTCTTTTTCTTTAAATATCTTTGATAACCTGACATGTCGGTGATCATTTAGGGTTTTGTTTATTTGCAACAATACTTTCTCTGATTCTTCCTGGGGTTCTGCTATAGCCTTAGTTTCTGGATCTTCCTTAGGGTTCTCCTGGTTCAGAGTCATTGTTTCAAGCTTAGAGATCATTCTAGGGCAATCCAACACTTCATGGTCCATAGCCTTACAACAAAGACAACTATGTCTTCTTCCAGGGAATTCCTTAGCAAGATGTTCTGGTCTTCTGCAACTATAACAAAGGGCCAATCCTCTCTTTATTTTAAATGATCCCCAACCTCTCCTGTACTGCGCACTAGGATCATGGTATCTAACTTGCAACAAATTCTTTCGAGGATCCTGCATCCATTTGTTAGTCCAAACATTCTTTCTATGCATAGGTATAATATATCTTTCACTATTCTTGTCAGATCTACTCGTATCAAACCTTCTTTCATCTATTAATTCCCTATCTTTCAAACTAGGATAGACTCTATTAAACATACCTAGTTCCATACTCTAGAAACAAAACATTTCCAATTATCTTATTTCTACAGAGCACAAAGCTTTCAGATCTAAAACTTTTAACTATTCTTACCTTTATCAGAGCACAAATATTGTAGATCTTACCTCTTTTAATTAGACATTCTTACTTTTACCTTTCTTAGAGCACATAGATTTTAGATCTTACTTCTTTTCTTCAGATCCGACCTCCTTTCTTCAGATTGGGCTTCTTTCTTTAACACATGGCTATATGAATCGAGTAGAGCACTGGGCACTAGGGCACAGATCTATGCACAGAGCTTCCACAACTTTAAGATGAATCTTTGCACGGAGCTTCTTCTTTCTCAGTTCCTAACAATCACAGTTTCAGGTCCTGCCAACGGAACCATTTGTTGGCACAAGGGCAGACCCAGGGTTCAATGCTACAACAACGCACCAACAAAGCCCTAACTACCGGTCCTTTCGAAAACACATGTGAAGCAAATGAAGTCTCACCCAAGGTAGAGGCAGGGGTGGTTGCAAGACTCAGGTGTCTGCAACCTTAGTTGGGACACCGATCTGTGATTATAACACTTATTACAACTCTTAGCATTGTCAGTCCCGCGATATGCAATCACTAACCACTTTGCTTATAAGACATAACTTTGTAGCATTAACATTAATCTAATGTATTTAAGTACTTATCATAAGTAAATAGGCCACATCTGGTAGATCAAGCACTGAGCATATTCATGTATATCAGATCTATCATTCTACCTATCATTAGCACTAAGTATAAGCAGATCTATCTAATCATCTCAAACACTTAGCAAAAGAAGACATAAACACATTAAGACAAGAACGAAGCAAGACAACATAATGTTTACGTGGTTCACCCCTCTCTTGGGGTTACGTCCACCAACTCTTCTTCTTTATTGTCTTCGGTCAATCAGTTATAAGCACAGAGCCTCAAAACCCTTACTCCGCATTGGACAAAAGATTTGCGCAGCTTGCTAGATCCTTCTTCCTTGCGTTACAACACTAAGCCTCCTATTGTATCACACAAGGACTTGTACTCAACTCTACAAGTCTTACACAGAATGCACAAAGCCTTGATCACACAGATCCAACTCTTGGCACTTAGCCTACATCACATAGATATATCATTCCCTCCTTTCTCTATATGGCTTAAACATCTATATATACATACAAAATAGGCCTAAACATGGGTAAACCCATGGGTCGACATCCCATTCCCATTACATATTCCCAAAAACCCAAAAAGGGGCCCAAAAGGGGGCCAAGATCCCATGATCTTTGCTTTGTTTTGCACTCCTCCTTCAACAGGCTGTCGAAGTTCCGAAATAGGTCAACATGACCAAGAAATTCCCAAAACTTGGTCAAGGGCCAACAAGTATCCCCGAGAAAGCAGTAAAAGGCTTCTCAACAAGAAACAAAGTGACCCGTAGAAAAATAAATCAAGACCTAGTTGAGGGATGGGGGGTCGCATCACGAGCCAACTCATTAGGTCCATGGGTGCTTAACAGTCTGACACTACCAACATTTGGTTACCAGATCAGGGTAGTGGCTCTTGGTTTCATGGCCAAGAGAAAGGGGGTCTCATCACGAGCCAACCTTCTCATTTATGTGAAAGTACTTGTGGGTAACATTGTCAGTTCCGGTCACCAAGCCAGAACAATGTCCCTTGACTAGATTCTTGAAAGAAAAAACAATAAAAAGATAAAAAAAAATAAGACAAGAATTGGTTAGAGGATATGAGGTCTCATCACGAGCCGACCTATTAGGTCCATGAGAATCTAACGGTATGACACTACCAACATCTGGTCACCACACCAGGGTAGTGGCTCTTGGTGGCATAGCCAAGAGAAATGGGGTCTCATCACGAGCTATCCTTCTCATTTCTGTGAAATTTTTTTGGCTAACATTGCCACCATTGGTCACCAAGCCAGGGCAGTGTCATTTGATTAACATCTTGGAAAAAATAAAGATTAAAAGGCATGAATGGGCTTGGAAATATTTTCATCCATGACATGTGCAACTCACCCTCCACAGAGGAACCCACTGGTAAGCCATCCCTCCTATCACCGCACATTTTTCCCAGGCATTCCCATCCACCTCACCCACTTGCATGACTTGGATTTAATATTTTCYAGAAACATCCCTCTACTAGTAGACACTAGCCCAATAGGACGTCCTGTCACTTTCCCCAAATTTGTATTGTAGACTTGTATAATCTCTTTGAGCACTAGACTGGGGTAAAGGGGTTTTATGCACATGTTTAATAAATATTGATGATTAGATGTGATTCACATTGCTATGATCCCTGTGACGTATGAGCCCATGGAGGGCATAACTATTGATGTGCAAGATCACGCCCGACAGATAGGTACCAATGGATAGGTACACATGGCGACATGATCAGTTCATACCTCCATGGGACTGAAGATCCCACATGATGGATGTTGAGACCCCAACAGGGGGCAGAGATAGGGCAGAGCGTTTGTACCAAGGAAGAGCAGAAGAATCCACCAGAGGCAGCTCAGAAGACCTGTACCTAGGGGGGTTGAGCCCTCTCCACATGAATGTTGGACTTGGAATGCCCAGGACATCTCCAAGGAAGCCCATGATGTCACCCAACAATATGGACATCTTGGGATGCAGATATGGTAGTATTGGCACGTGTGGCAGCTTGGAGAAGCCCAAGGAGGGATAACGTTTTGCTCTGGGATGTTGCATTTGCCCTGGAAGGGGCTAACATCACCCTAGAAAGGGGATGACGTCTCTCTATTGCTTGATTAGGGTTTAATTTTCAAACATTTAATGTAAAACAATATGATTTTAGTATTTTGGCCTTGTCGACCTTTTCATGACCCAAAAAGTAAATTTAGGTCATTGTACTGTATAAATTGAGGGTTTTGACTCTCATTTTTGGATCATCTCTCACTCACTGAATAATGAGGTCTGAAATTTGTGCCATTTTTGGGGTGATTGGATGAAATTGTGAGGCACACTTGTTGAAGGAAGACTTTTTCTTGGCATTTTGGCATTTCTCTTGGTGGAAGGTATTACATCTAGGGTTTTGCTATGTGATTTCTTTGTTAAATGTAAGCGAATTTATGCAAAACTTCTTGATTGAATGGTTGTAGTGTTGTTTTCTTGCATTTATTATTATAATTTGCTGAATCAAACCCTAGGTTACAAGCACACATTGAAGGTCCTTGTCTCATGTCCCTACCAAGGTTTTAAGCCATTTTATTTGCTAAAGTGAGATAGAGCCTTGCCTTAGAAACACTCTATTCTTTCTTTCTAGCCATTTGATTTGTTAAAGATGATAGAGCCTTTCCATAGCAACACTCCATCCATCTTCTTTTTTCTAGCCATTTTTCTTATTTGTTGAGCTAAGAAGGAGAAAACGCACTAAGGCCTAGGTCTCTACACCTTGGTGAACCGATTTTCCCTAGGGTTTGCTTAGTAAAGCCTTGCTTTAGAAACACGTTGCTTACAAAAATTCTTGTCTTACCTCTCATCAACCATTATTCAAGCTAGGCATTTCCATTAAGCTAAGGAAGGAGGAGAAAACACTGAGGCCTAGGTTTTCTACACCAAAGTGAGCCTCTCTCCCCTAGGGTTTCATCCTTGAGGCCTTGCCATAACAACACCTCAAGGTTTAACTCTCTTGTCCTTAGTTTTACCACTTTCACTTGATCCTTCAACTTTTGTGTCCTCCTTTTGACTCCATATACCCTAGTAAGGCACTAATATAAGGTCACATGTGTTGAGTAACTTGATCCTACAAACTTCCAATACTTTGAACAAACACTAACTATAACTAACCCTAATGTTGCCGTCTTCTTTTATGCTATAAACACCTTATATGCAACATTTATTTCATCTTTAAAGTAATTGAATGGTTGGCTAAGGCATTGTTTCTGAAGTGTTGATATTGTTACATTGGTTTCCATTAGCATTTATTGTGAAGTGATATTGTAATCATTGCTATTGTACAACTTTGATTGTCTTCATCAATAATATTGTTTATCAATTGCATATTATAAGAAAGTCATTGACTATATGAAGTAATAACCAACAAGCAATCTTGCACATGTAGTTTCATTGTTTCTTTGTTCTCGGGCATGGATACTTCTTGGTTATACTTCTGATTATCTTTATTGTCTATAAGTTAGACTTTCTGATCATGTGGTGACTTGTGAGGGGGAAATTATCTTTAATCTCTTAAGCCTTTTGCCTTCTCAAAACCCTAGGTCACCGGGGACGTCTCCCCTGGGCCTTACCTCCCTAAACAGAAAGAAGCTTCCCATCGAGGTGACAGTGGGTGGGATTAGTTCAGTTACACCAGTTTGGTGTCCTTTCAACCATCTACTTTCCAAACTACAAACTGTGCGATAACTAGTTGTTGTGTGGCCTTCTTTTGGAATGCCTTCGGGAGTGTTGGTGATGTCTGTTACCACTTCCTTCTCTCCTTTTCACATCTGGGGACCTGGGGATCCCTGATTTGATGGATCCACTTTCCTTATCCAATTTATTTTCAATTATTTCCAGGCTCCACATCAAATTCATATTTAAGTCTCCTTGTTGCTCCCTGGATCTCATAAGACTTTTGTTATCTGCCCGGTGAATTTGGACGTCTTTTTGCAAATTTTTAATGATTTTCATCATGCTCACATCTTTATCTATTTCTTCTCCATGCCCATTGGAGTTTTTTACTTCAACTCCCAAATGGACATCCATTCCTCCAACCTCATCATCCAGATTGAAAGCGTCCTATGCCTTCTCCATTTCTCTGCACCATGTAACAATTTGGTTCAGTTATGATAATTGTTAATTTTGCAAAATGTGCAGTCAACCGAATTTTGTCAGATTATCAGTCCTTAATAATTTTCCAGAATAACTTAAACAATCTGATTCAACAAAAGAATATCAGACTCCATTTTCTGTGGGTCTCATTCGATCAAGAATCCCCATGACTCTAACTCCGAGCCTTGTTTTGTTCTACAATTCACTTTCGGGCACTAGCCCCTTTTTCTTCAACCCTTAATTCGCATGTGACCAAGTGCTAATAGTTGGGCGCTTATCCAGAGCCTTGGAACTTCGGGGCTACGGAGCTTTGAAGGTTTCCAAAGTGCATCACAACAATCTCCCTAAGTGCCACATTGGAGAACTCGTAAAGTGGGGTGGATAAATGGTCGTCGACTTCCCAACATCCAACGATTGATAATTACTACGGAACTCCAGGATTTAGTAGTTCTGAAATGTCCATACTCTCCATCCTTTCAAAGTTCCAAGTCTCCAGACTGCTACAGCTGTTTCCAAGTACAAATTCATATGACACCTGACATGCCTAGGGGAGATCCACATCATCTAGGTGACATCATCATTCCACGTCACATCCACTGCATCGAGACATCCTGGCTTCGAGACTTCGGGGATTTCTTCCTCCACTCCATCATGAACCATTTCTTCCAGAGTGTCAATTCTCCGTACCTTGGCATTGGATGCCACACGTCCCTTGTGACCAACGATTGAGATTAAATCTGACCTTCAGGCCTTCGGGAGTTCTCTACTCAATGCTAACTGTAACACCTTTCCTCCGGAGTACCAAGTTTTCGGACTTCACGATCTAACGCCATGCATCTACTGGGGTCAATGCATCATAGGCCCGGTCTAGTTAATTTCTTCACCAAGATTTTAACTACTTTATGTATCCATCAAGGGCTCCACTACCCATGCTCGAGATGAGTGCCACGTGGAGAAATACTAAAAGTAGACACGTGGCCTAATCAGACGGGTGACACATGTCACGTTCTAACTAGCATTTCAATATTCTAAAGGTTCTTAACTCACTGACACATGGCACACATCTCATATGTCTACATCATCCTAGGTGACGTTAGTAAGTCATGTCACTTCAGGACTTCAGGCTTCAAAAGATTTCACACTAGCACACTCCAATTCTCCTGAACGCCGAACTCCCGAACAAGCTGATCTTCTGACACACGTCTCTTTTTATGAACGGTCTGGATGAAATCCGAACTTCGAGACTGTTGAAACTTGGTTTTAAACTTTTTACCTCTAAAACTAAAACTTTTCTCTTTTGGGATTCGACTTTTCATAAGGTATAATCCTCGCTATCAGTCCAAAAAGACCGGTATCGAAGTCCCGAAATGATTTCATTTCTTTGTTATAATAAAAGAAAGAAAGCTCAAGTGTTATTAAAGTCTAGACACACGTTCTGTAAATTACTTTTAATCATGGTAAATTAAAACCCTAAAGGAGTGAATTAACCATCTTTTAACCTTTTGGGATTCGGGTTTACTCAGAACAATACGTTTTCAATACATTTTGAATCGCGAAATCCTGATTCCTGATTTCCCGAAAGAAGTGGAAGTCGGTCTTAAACCTGATTAATTAAAACTAATCCCATCACGATTTTGGGATTCGGGGTTTAGTGGTGAAATACCTCATGTAAGAGCGATCCCTGAAACCCCGAAAAGCGAAGTCCTGACTCAATACCGAAGTTAAGGCCTAAAACTAATCTCATCGCAATTTCGGGATTCAGGATTTAGTGGTGACATACCTCATGTAAGCGCGATCCCCAAAACCCCGAAATGCGAAGTCCCAACTCAATACCAATTTTTAAAGAGAACTAACTTTGTTTTAAAAATACATTTAATGGTAATTAAACTTCTTAGGTACTTTCTTTTTTCGGTTTCCGTCAAACGAGATCTTTTGAATTTGATTTTAGAATTGCCAAATACGGTCACATTAATAATGGATAGATGGTGATTTCTGTGACACAAATGCATATCTCAGAAATATTCTCTACATTAAAGGTATTAAATTCTTGGCAGTTGCGTCAGTACTTTCACCATAAAATGAGTTAAAAGAAAATTAAAGGTCTGTGTTTTGAAACTTATTCTCGCTCTTTCTATCAAGAGTAATTTACATCCAGCTGAGCTTACATACCTCTCTTCCATGAAAGGTTCTTGTTTTAGTACGAAAGACATGGCACCAAAGAAGGGATCCAAGAAAAGTGAAGATATAGCTGAGTTTTCCAGCCCATAGGGAGATGTCATATCCGACACCACGCCACATGCACGACTTGATCAAATCGTGGAGACAAATCTATGAAAATATGGATTATGAGATAAAAAATTCCCTTAACGATTATGAGAATCACCTTCGGGACATAGTAGAATCAGAACTTCACAAGATTACAACACGCCCACGGCTCATGGCGTACAACGACATGATCAATTGGGCTTTAGAGAAGGTTGATATTCCAACAAGAAGCATTTTAAATGACCAAGGGGTTATCATCAGCTCATTCAGACCTGAAGATATCCAGGTTATGTACAAACTCTCACCCAATCCTAAATTCGTTTACAATGCCAAATTTATAGCTGAATTTCAGAGAAAGGAATTAACTGAGGAAGACCAAACTTACCCTGATTTAATCAAAGGCTGGTGGAGATGTCCATCAAAATTTAGGGCAGATACCCACGAAATGTATGCCAAAGCTTCTTTGAATGAGTACATGGTTTATGTAGCCATGATGCTGTGCAGACTCTTCGACAAAAAGAATCCCTATCATTTCCCAGCAGAATGGGTGCCCTTTTTAGAGGAAGCATCAGAAGGATTTAGTTTCAACTGGGACAATATTTTATCCGATAACATAGCCAAAGAGGTTTCAGATTACAAAGCTGCAAGATCTTGAGGTCAACCGGTGGCATTTTAAATGTTGGCATATATCATGGACACAATTTGTTTTATGACTCCATTTCCCCTGATGAAATGGAGTTGGAACATAAACTGCCTCGAACCCATTCACGAGTACCACTCTGAGCTATGGGAAGAAAACACAAAAAATCATTTTACAAAATTTGTCATTTCGTGGTGATACCAATGCATAAAATGTTTTTCGGCTATGAACCTCCTTTCATCTCTGAAATAGTTTCAAAAAATATCAAGCCAATAGCAGATTGGTTCATTGAGGAAAGTTTCCCCTACATCAGGGTTTATGGGTGCTCAATTCCTCCTCATGCGCTTCCAAAGTTCCTCTTGGATAGACTGGTGTGTAGGGAAGTGGCACACCAAATAGTTAAAGGCGGTATCGGAATAGAGATAAAGGAGTCTCAAAAGAAGTCCTGGCCAATATTCCCTGTGCACATAAATTTTCATTACAAAATTTAGGCCATTCCAAGGTGGAAGCGGAAGTGCTTGAAGAAGTAAAATTGTTAAATATTGAGTACAAAAGGCATGACCCTTATCAACTAGTAAACAAACACTTAATACACTGCAATATGAAATCTTATGAACATGAGGAGTCCCCTTGGGATGACATGTTCAAGGGGACTAAAAATTATAAAGAGGTGTTGGAACGAGTACATACACTATCGTCTGACCTGCAAACTAGCTTTCGAACCTTTCAGAAACATAGACGGAGTGGTCTACCCCAAGTACTACAAGGAGAAGAAATCATCCTCTCCCAGGAGAAAGAAAGTGTCCCCCCAGGCTTCGAACAAGAAGCACAGAAGAAGGGTAATCCTGAAAAAATCCCATAGGATACCGAAAGGCCCCCTCTAATCAAAGAGACCTTATAGACAAAAAAGGCAGAGACCAAAGTAGAGAAAAGGTCCGGGAGACCACGCAAGTCTAGTAAGCTTAACCCCCCTTTGTCACCTGGTATTGATGTCACGCCTGAGGAAATAGGAGGGAAATGATCTACAGAGCTAGGAAGTCCTATAGCTTCCTTAACCCCCTTACAGTCCACTTTTGGATTCCCACAGACATGAGCTCTATTTGTTGATGACCTCACCTCTATCCCCGTAGGTGAGATTCCTCCTTCTGATTATTTTTTTAGTAGAAAAAGGAAAGTTGTTTTGAAACAAGAGATGCATAAGAAGGAGGGGAATAGGGTTAAAAAGAATAAAGTCCTGATAGATGGACATAATTTAGAGGAGGAGGATTTCGCTACAGAGATAGCAGGTTCCATGGGAGCCATGACAACAACAAACTTTTTTACCGTGGGAAACATGAGAACAAGGATAAAGAAGAGTGATAACATCATAGCTCAATTACAAGATCAATTAAAGAATGTTGAGGAGAAAATCAGAGAAGAGATGAGTAAAAGCTTGGAGCAAACCAGGGCTGTCGAAAGGCTAGAAATTCAATCACTCAAAACAAGCCTGAACGAAATGAACCAGAAGATACAAGCAAGTTAGGTACAGGTTGTTCAACAAAAGGAGCATGCAAAACAATTATAGGATAGGTTAAATTTGATGGAAGGTCAGGTCATAGATCAAAAAGCTTTCTAGGCCCAGTCACTAGAAGTACATTCAAAAATAGAAGTGGAACAACATAAATTGATTTCCAAGATAGAGATTATTCAGAGTTACTTCCAAGAAGAAGACAATGCCTTCGATAATATTATCCTGAAAGAAAAAGAAGCCAAAGCAGCAAGGGTTATTCTTCAAAATGCAATCATATATTCGACAAATGAAGAGACATCCAAAGCTATGAAAATGTCAGCCACAGAGCAGATCAGAGGCAACATCATGCTCAAGCTATGGGAAACCAACATAACTGAAAATAAAAGAATAGTCAAGGAAATCATAGATGATTGCGAATTTGTTTTTGATATTTTAGACAAAGGATAGTTGAACATTGGAAAAGGCAATTGTACAGGACTCCTGGGACAGATAAATATCGTAAGACATCAATTAAATTTTAGAGAAAATTTGAGTGAAATTCAAACAAAAATTTCACGGCTAAGAGAAATGGATGTCAACCTAATAGACAGGTTGTTAGTTGAGCCCAACTTGAAATTGCAGTCGATAAAGTTTGCAGATAAAGGAGTTGAAGACTGTCTTTCCAAGATACAGAGAAAAATTTATCTACTTGAAGCAAAAGACCTTCCAGAACCCTCCAGAAATTTTACACAGTTCCTGGAGAGATGCATTGAATGTATTGGATCAAAAGAAGGAGAGCCATCAACAAAGTAAAAGTGTCATTTGGAAGATCTTTACTTCCATGAAAACAGAGAAATGGAGAAGATCATGCAAATGGTTTTTGATCTATTTTTAACAAATAGTTAGTCACTAGGAATTAGGAAATCACCAACCGTCTTAAGATTGGTAATTTTGTATAAATAGAATTTTTCAAGACTAAGAGAGGGCCTTTTTTCTGGAGGGGATTGTAAAGAGAAAATTTCATTTTGCCAGAATTAATACAATATAGATTGAAGATTCCAGATCTTGTCAAACCTGAGTTATGTGTTTCTCTGTCATTTCATCTTTTATTTCATACCTTCATTAAATGCTTTCATGATGTAACTTCTATTATGGTGAGTAAACATTCAGATTATTTAACTGTTTGCATTTTTTCCTCTGTATCAGCTGTCAACAGATATAAGACCTATGAACGTTTTAGAACTCTGAAATTATATACTTCTTCGAATTTTTCGTCCTTCTTTCTTCTATAAGTATAAAATGAGATTCCTCTTAAATTGATTCCTCATTTTTGTTATACAACTACATGTTTCCTTTTCTTTCTTCATTCCATGCACTATCTCTTTTAAATTTGACTTAGATACTAGAAAACGCCTTCATTTTTGTTATACTATTGATCCATAATTTGGAAGTTTTGTTCTTATTAATTCAAACCAGAAATATGCGACCCTTGAAAAAAAATTTTGACTTAAAAAAAAAAGGAAACCCTTTGCTTCCATGACTGTTCCAGTTACCAGATAGCCTAATATAGAACCCGGTCTATCAGATCAGATGAGCATTGCGTTAAACCTATTCAATACCATATTACAAACAACAAATACATGGGTAGAACTTGAACGTTCATGGGTTGCAATTGAAAGGGATATTAGCATCCAAGAACAATGGGAAGCTAGACAGAGACAATTAAGGAACAAACTATGATCTCGCTTTCCATTAAAATAGTCTTTTTACCCATTAATTATCTCTACCTTTTCGGATGCCTTGACGGTATACTTTAGAGCCTTAAAGTATAAACTTAGGAACAACAGGGACTTCGAGAGCTTTCTCCTTAACACACTTTGTTTCTACTGAATGTTGAATTCTCGAACAAGCCAATCTATTGACATGTGTCCCTTTTGATGAACGATCTAGATTAACTCTGGACTTTGAGACTTCAGGAGTTTTCACTCTATCACACTTTGTTTCTCCTAAATTTTGAATTCCCAAACTGCTCTGAGATCTACGCCTCACAATCACTTGAGCCTTACCTCTTGTTCTTGACTTGATCTAATGGCTCTGATATGTCTTCGACTGATTCCAATGGTCAAGCACTTTTCCCCGGATCTACGGTGTATATCCACTCCAGGACTTCAGAGCTTCATCACTTCTCCCCGCCCCTT
>ML780908.1:641086-654992 GCA_009831015.1 Picea engelmannii
TAACAAGGGAGAAACAGTCAAATCACTGGCCACACTACAACCACTCCTGATTCCACCTGCTATTTGGAAGGATATCTCTATGGATTTTATTACCGGCTTACCTAAATCGGGAAATAAATCCTTCATCATGGTGGTTTTTGATCGCCTTTCCAAGTATGCTCATTTCTGCGCCCTTCAACACCCGTTTACAACATCCACGCTGGCTCAAATCTTCATGGATCAATTCTTCAAGCTTCATGGCATGCCGCACTCTATTGTTTCTGATCGCGACCCAACTTTCACAAGCAATTTTTGGCAAGAACTGTTCAAGATACAAGGCATCGAATTGCATCTAAGCATAGCTTATCATCCCCAGACTGATGGCCAAACGGAAGTTGTCAACAAGTGTTTGGAAACATATTTGAGTTGTTTTGCCTCAGAAAAGCAAAATCAGTGGGCTCGATGGTTACCCCTAGCTGAATCGTGGTACAACACTTCATACCATACAACTACACACATGACTCCTTTTGAAGCAGTATATGGACATAAGCCACCTTCAATTCTCTCATACTTATCGGGTGCCTCGAAGGTCCAGGCGGTTGACCTAACACTTACAGCTTGAGAGGCTATTCTCCGTACCCTAAAAGAGAATTTGGTCATGGAACAGAATCGCATGGAGCAACAAGCAGATCAAGGTCGCTCTGAATCTCAATTTGCAGAAGGGGATCAGGTGTTTCTTCGACTGCAACCTTACAAGCAAAATTCCCTCAAGGCCGAGCATTGTCAGAAGCTAGCAACCAAATTTTATGGTCCTTATACCGTACTCAAGCGTGTGGGACAAGTCGCCTATCAATTAGCTTTGCCCAACAATTCGAAGCTTCATCCTATTTTTCATGTTTCATGCTTAAAGAAGGTGATTGGAGATAAGTGCCAAATTCAAACCAACCTTCCAGAGTTAGTTGAAGAAGGATCCATTTGGCTACAACCAGAAGCAGTTTTGAACCAGCGTGAGTGTCGCCTACGTCAGAGAACCATCAAGGAAGTGCTAGTACAATGGAAAGATACAACTCCAGCAGACGCCACTTGGGAACCAACTACCATTCTGCAACAATTTCCTCATCTCAAGCCTTGAGGACAAGGTTGTTTTTAAGGGGGAAGACATGTTAGGGTCCTAACCCGCACATAGGTAGAACAATATATTCGGATGTAATACAGGTCAATATTAATAAGGCCTTTCCATAAAATAGAATAAGGCAGATGTAAGAAGACCTAATAGAAGTTTCCGCTTCTAGAAGGATCTTCCTCTAGATGCTTCTTTTTAGTATAAATAGGAGTCGAGGGTATGAGAACCCTACCTTGGATATTATTGTAATAGAGCTCTACTCAACTGGAGGTTGCCCCCTCGAAGAGGCCCGTGAACATTGCTTTTAGATTCAAAGTGCTATTTTTGTTGTTATTCTTATATCATTTCAGTGTTATTGTGGTGAATGTTATGGTTATATTTTTTTTATTCTGCCATTACTAACATTTTATTTCAATTCTGCATACATTTTATATTTGGTATATTACATCCGACATGGCACAATCTTTTTCCAAGTGACTATATACATGGCAACACTCACATCAAAAGAGAATCCCTTTGTAGTCCATCTCTTGAGAGAAGGTGTAACCATGGTGCTATATGGACATACTCTTTGCTAAGCCACTCGAAATCTTGAGACTGACCAGAATTCCAACCATTTCCATGTTTCCATTTTTCATGAAAGAGAGGTCCACCTCATAGTAGAACCCAAGGTCTGATCAAATTTCTCGAAAGACCTCCTCATTCTAGAAAATTAGTGGTAAACCAGGGAGCTAAACCCATATTGTGGTGATTTCAAGTCTATCAGGGGAGGCATTGAAATCAGGTGTCTAACAGTTCATAAGGAGAGATTGAGTCCCATAGCACCATTGCCTCATGATAATTTTGTTTGAGTTTGATTTCGACTTGAAAATCCATGCTAACTAGCCTTTTGCGAGTACCCGACTAATGGGTTCATATTCGAGAAGGTTCCTAAAGGTCGTCGTTGTCCAGGTTTTGAGCGAGTTCGTCGAGGGGTGCTTGCTGGAAAACCTTCCTACCAAAGAGTTTTGCTACATGGTGGTGATTTCATTAAGCTTGATTCCCTCACCAAGGTTTAGGTTTATTTTCCCCTCTCTAAACTTTAGACATTTTTGTTTTTACGAGGTCTATCCATCTTGTTAGCTGGAGACACGATAACTATGGTAGGTGGAAAAGATTTCCCCGACATAAAATATTTAGAGGTGAGACCGCTAATGAAAACCTCCAGAGATGGAACTACTTACATATGCAAAAAAGGGAAGTCCAACAAAGGAGTGGATGGTGAGACCGATAGTGCGGTTTCATTGGCACTGAAGGAGGGAGTGAAGGGGTAAAAGAAATCCGGGGAGGGATTGAGTGAGATAGTGTGAGGGGAGATGGATGTATGTACAAGCTCCTTGGGATGTGAAGGATGGGGGGTGGAGCCATCATGACAGGGGGAGGGAAGATCTGGTGAATCTAGGTACTGCGAGCAAACTATGTAGGAATGGGAAAGGGAAAAGACAACGGTGAGAGAGATCATACCTACTGCCATTGTATGAATAGGGATGTGATGTCTGCATTTCGTCGGAGGGGAGGTACATATCTTTGATCTCGCATAAATTCCTCAGAAAAATCTACTAACTCCTCGTCTTTTGGCCGAGAATCCATTGCGCGATTGTAGGCCCAGAGATACGAAGGATCTAGGAAACTTTGTGGATGGGAGGCTGTGACAGAGGTGAAAAATCCGACAAAAAATATTCTCTTTGGGAGCTGAGGGTAGGAGAAAACTGTGCCTGGTAAACGATGGGCCTATTTCTAGGGGGTAGGAAAGGGGGCTAACACCTGCGATCCCCTGGAGACATTCTTGTGTGCTTCTATGTGAAAAACCCTAGACCATAGAAAGGAATAGGGTGAAAAGGGTTTTTGAACTTGCGATAAAGCCATGGACACCTAAATTCCTTCTACTTTGCAATATACAATCTACAAGCAAAAAAAACCTTTATTGACTTGGCTTCCAAATCCAACAACTCCCCTCTTGATCAACCAAAAACAAAAAAAACATGTAAAACTTACTTTAATTTCCGTCCTTATTTTCTCTTCTTCTACCTACCATTTTCCCTTCTTCTTCTTGGTTTTCAAAGTTAAATACCTCCTTAACCTTATTTCTCGTCTTTGTTTATTTTACTTTATTACTTTTCTTTTATATATATATATATATATATATATATATATATATATATATATATATATATATATATATATATATATANCTTTTCTTTTATATATATATATATATATATATATATATATATAATGTTTCTCCTTGCTTTTACCATTTTAATTCTATTCATGTAAAAACTATATTTTAAGCCTTTACATTCATTTTAATTTTTTTCCTAAATTTTTTATTATCAAATTAATGTTTTTCGTTGTTTTTAACATTCTAATTTTATTCTTACAAAAACTTTATTTCATTCTAAACTTTATATTTCATTTTAGACTTTTTCTTAATTTTTTTTTCAAAATAATATCTTAGATTACTTTATAAATAGTAAAATTCCATTGTTAATTTATCACACTAATGATTTGGTTTCAAACTAAAATTTTAATTTCAATTTTGATCTTATTCACATAAATATATTTTTATTGATAAGATTTTTTTCTATATCTCATTTCGATGATGGATCATATTTCTCTAGTTAGAAAATTCAACTTAAAAATATATATGATGAGTTTGGAAGAACACTGGTACCAAAATATGATTTTCTCTTTGAAATAAATTAAAAAAAATATTTTAAATTAAAAAATAAATCAAAGATATAATAAATTAAAATAAACATGAGAAAAAATTATTTAAAAAATAAAATAAAATAAAACAAATAATTTAAACAATAATTTTTTTTATATATAATTTTAATAAAACAAATATTAAAAATTAAAAAAACCAGATAAAAATAAAATAAAATTAAAAAATAAATTTAAAATAAAATTGATCTCCTACCCTCAAAAAAAAACTTCATAATCATTTTTCTTTCCTAAATTTCAGGATATATATAGAGAGAAAGAAAAAGAGATTAATTATTTTTTATATATTTATTTTATTAAAAAAAATTATACTATGTTTTAAGTTGTTTTTTTTTTTGAAATTTAAACAGTTATTGTGTTGCATGCAAAATTCCCTTCAACTGATAGGGATACTACCCAATATGAAATCCTAATTAGACTTCATACTCTTCGTAATAAGATACCCATCGAGATTTTTGCTCTGCCATTATTGGGATATATGAAATCTTAATTAAACTTCATACTGCCATTATTGGGATACATGTGTATGAGGGGTTATGATATGCAAGAATGCAAAATATATGATATGAGTTAAATTTAAATGACATCTATTTTAATCTATCCTATCTATTTATCCTAGTTAGAGTAAATTATTTAAAAATAAATATATAATAAAATTATTAATTCTTATTTACATTTAGTTAAGTTAGTTGTAAAATAAAAACAATTATTAATAATACATGAATATATATATGTATAATTACTTTGAAACTATAAACTTATTTAACATTATCTATTTATCATTTTAGGGTAATAATATCATAAAATCAATACAATGCAAAGTCACAGAATTCACATAAGAGTAGTATATAAAGTGAGCAATATAATCTTGCAATCGTAAAAGTGATCATGAATAAGTTGGAAATAGTTCACAACAAATGTATTACAAGCACACGATTTACTTCTCCTCCAAAATGGCCCTAAGGACTTCTTGCTATTAAATTTTCAAAAATAGTTTCAAAATTACAAAAAAAGTAAGAGCCCCTTCTTGGGTGCTCTTTGTCATATATAGTTGAGTTTGCAACTGTTTCTCGAGACTTCTTGATTTCCCATTAATAGTTACACTTCTTGGTTTTCCCTCAATTTTGTCCTTTTCAGGATTAATTTTATGAATGCCCCTTATCTTTGTCCCGAACACAAGTTGCTCACACTTCATGATAAGTGGAAATCAATATGAATCTGGTGAAAAAAATACTTTATAGAGAGATTTCGTAAATTGCTAAGTCATGGGACAAAGTTTCATATCCTTTTTCAATATGAGAAAGAAAGAGCTTATTAAGTTTTGCTCCTCAGAAGGAACCACCAAATGTTCCCTAATTATTGCATTGGTTATTCTTTGAGGGATTCCAATAGCAAGTTCTATGGAGTGTATAGCTACCTCCAACTCGATTTGAATTTGGTTGTATGGCATGGGCTGACCCAAATCCCCAATTTTTGGCAAGTCACACTTGGCTACGAGTCTAGTGGATCTTGTGTGTAGCTTTGTGCAAGTGTTGAGTGATTTTTTCAAATCCCTTTCTAACTTCTCCCTAGTTTTTTGACAGTCCGTGAGAGTTGCATAGTTTAGCTGATTTTTTGTTGTCAGTCATCCTAGGGAGATCTGCAGGAGCATCAATATTCTCCTGAGTCTATTTCTTAATTTCATCCATTTCCATCCTCATTCCTACCAACTCTATATTTTCTCTGCTTCTATTGTTGATGTTATTGTTTCTACTATTGGTACTTCTTGATCTATGAGGGCTTCATCCTCCCTTTTCTTCTTCTCTTCCTCCTCTGTTATTGCTTTAGCTTTTTTTTTTCTACCTCTACTCTGGCTGCTTCTTGTTGTTATAATTTTCCTATATGTTGAGATTTTCCCCTCACTCTGAAGATCACCTCATCATAATTGACAACTATCTTATGAATTTCTTCATCCTTCCAAGTTTATGATTCATAAGTCCACCTGTATTTGCAAATCTAACAATGTATGTTGACAATTTTAAGGGGATCATGTCTACGAAATATTTCCTCCCTAAAGTGGAATGTGGCTATAGTATCAACTTCAAGCTGTAGGATCCTAGCCAAAATGGTAGTGGTGGCTAGATCAATTTTATATCTATGGCAAGTGTTTCCCCTATTCCACTCACCAAAGTTTAATATGCCACTTCTTACAGGGCTATCTTGTTAGGGACAAATTTAGGGAATAAATGAGGAGCCTTGGTTGCACCATAGATCTTGATGTATGTCCCATTCTCCATCACAAACCAATCTCCTAATTTTCCAACTATGGCAATTTTCCTTCTTTGACTTGCAGGGAGTTCGAGCAAATAATAGTAATTGATACAGGGGGATGAGAAATTTCTTGCATATCTTGTGAAAATGCATGTGATATTTGTGTTCCCACAAATCTTGACAATAGACTTGAATTGGAGGATCACTTGAATACCATTGCTAACCCATGTCTGGGAAGGAATGTACCATGAATACTACATCCAATAGATAAGAGGACATATGCAAAGTTGGATGTTTCCTGGGGACTATTCGTATTGCAGCTGACAGAGTTTCTTCTAG
This sequence comes from Picea engelmannii, assembly GCA_009831015.1. Taxonomy (NCBI): domain Eukaryota; kingdom Viridiplantae; phylum Streptophyta; class Pinopsida; order Pinales; family Pinaceae; genus Picea; species Picea engelmannii. The sequence goes on from ML780908.1 coordinate 647,544, forward strand.
GGTAATAGAGAGGATATCTGCCTAGTTGAAAATGTGTCCAATGGTTGTGATGGAATGCATCATTGGGACCCATGATACCTTGAAATTTTGGGCATCATCTTCTCCATATATCTTGCAAAACATAGCTAGTACATACTGGTATGGGGTCCTCAACATCTTGGTGGGATAATCATCGGATTGTTTGGTCTTGAAATTTATATTCGAGATCCACCAATTCCTCATAACATCCCTAGGATCCAAAGGAAAGTGATTCATCTAGTCTTTAGTGAGCTCGATCTCTTCATTGGGAAGTTTGTAGCATGTTCAGCGGAATGAAGGGTTGAAGGAAGAAATTGTTTTTCCTTGGGAATACTTTATCAATATGTTATCCACATCAGTGTGTTGAATAATCTAGGAGATGGCTTGAAAACACAGAAACACAATTGCGTGTGCAACTATCGTGTGGAGCTTGGAGCATCTGATAGTTTGGTAAATGCCTAAATCCTGGTCACCTTTTGGTAGTTCAGGGTAAGACTCATTTCAAAACTTCTCATATATCTCTCCCCAATGGTAGGACTCATCTTTGTCGATAATGAAATGAGTATCATCATGAATGGGACTTGAAGCACTAGTTCCTGCTTCCTCTTCTTCCCTGTTTTAGGTGATTTCATTGTCTGGACCCTTTATGCTCCTCCTTTGGTAAGTAGCCATGAAGGCTCCCATGATTCACAGAAACACAAATCCTTAGGATAGTTAGCATTTCGAAAATTACAAATTTAGTGTAGAGGAAAGGTATCCTAGGGGGAGTTCCTTATCTTTGGATTCTGAGTGAATTGGGCATGGTAACTAGTGAACTAAAGATTGAGGTGAATTTCCAGTAAATGAACGATGTTGCCCCCTTTTTTATTTCTTTAAATTTCAGGCTTTGTTGAACATACTGAAAAGGGTTACTTTGTATCTATAGCTCGTGAGACATCCTTGTGTCATCGATTGGGGTTTAAAAAATAACCGTGGTTCCACACTTTCATGAGTGTATCATCTTCGGTGGCTAATAACACAACCTTTGTCTTTGTGGTGTGGGATTTTCTCCCAGGTGAACAACAACAACTCGTTGCATAATGGCGTGCCAAATGAGGGGAAAATCGAGTTTTATTTTGCACAATGTGACCATTGGGTGTAGAATTCAAAAACGTTGTATGAAAATTTTAAAAGTGTCAAATCACATTGCACGTGCGACAATTAATATAGCAGTGTTGTGTATAAATTTTCGATGACGAAATAAATTTTTTGAAAATGTTGTATCGTCCAGAAAAATGATTCTTTGGAGCGACATGTCATTGAAAAAATATATTCTGGCAGTGACATATCGACAAAGAAAAATACTTTTTCCAGTGACATATCGACAAAGAAAAATACTTTTTCCAGCGACATATGGTGTTTCGACAAGAAAGATAATTTTTTCCAGCGGCATATACTGTGTCATTGGAAGTTAAAATCTTAGGAGAAACGTCTTTTGGAGTATACCTTCATTAATTGAAGTCAAGGTTAGTACTAGTTATTTTAAAAACTTGCAAGACAAAGGAGTTGGTCATACTAGATATAGATGGATGTGAAAGCTTCAAAATCAGATATAGATGGATGTGAAAGTTTCAAAATCATTCCAAATTGAGACTAGAGCATAAAAATATGGAACAAAATAAGGAGGGCCCCCTTACTATTTCAATATCAAGAGGAATGAATTTGGAATGAAGTTCAAAGAAATAGTAAAAAATAGGGGTTGTTGCTATCACTTGTTGTTGTTGTTGTTGTTTTTTTTAAATTTTTTAATCAAATAAATTTGTTTTTTTTAATGGAGTTTTTCCCATTTCTTTTTTTCTTTTTATTTTTTTAAATTCTTTTCCATTTTATGATTTTGTTTGCAACAATGTTGGGATTTCGAGCCATAGTTAACTGTTCCATACATGACCTTGTTAGGGTTATCATTGGGTTGCATGGGTAGCAAAGGACCATATGCACTATCAAACAACCAAGGTTCCCTTTGGTTTCGTGATAAAGTGATGCGACTGTGATATGAATAGTGACATTGTTGTGCTCTTAAGGAGACCCTAAGTTATGGGAGAAAATTGTGCAAGATTGTAATTAGAGAAGCATGTGATTTGTGCAATTGTGTAGGATAAACTCACATGGAATAGTGTGATGGAGGAAGAACAAAATGAATGATGTTGATGATTTTTTCTATGTGTTTTTGGAAAGTACCCTTGATGCTAATCCATCGGTGAGACTGTGCAATTGAGGGGCTAAGGGTTGAGGTGATGGCCGATCCTAGAATGCATAGGTAGCTAGCGGGGTATGGGCTACAAAAGTACCTTTAGTGCTAGTTGATGTAGATGGGATAAGGACCGCCGAAGAGGATCATTGTGAGTAAAATATAGATAGTGGATACTTTGTGGTGAGGGGGAAATGCTTAGAGTTGACCTTCTCAAATATATACTTCCTTTATGGGCTTCCCATCCTACGTTAGGTGACTGAACTATGGTCCTTACTGAGGTGGGAAATGACTATAGAAGTGTTGATAGAGTGTCATTGTGTGGAAGCGATAGTGAAGGTTGATGGGTTGATCCATACATAGAGGATCGTATATATGGCAGTTTGGGATACGACCCACATGGTAGTGAGGGTGATAAATTTTCATGCCCCCCATTAGATCTCTAGAGGCCATATGCATCTAGTTGAAAGATTGTAGGGAGGGCCCTATTTGCATAAGATTATATGTTGTTGTTGGTGTTGAGGAATTAGCTGACTTGTTTCCTTGCACATAGGGGAGGAGATTTTGCCTTTGACACATTGATATGTGATTTATTCTTCAAGTTGGTGCCATCTACTCAACCACACCATGTGATTAGGGTGAGGATGCTTAGGGAGCCCTAGATGTGGTGATGCAGAGAGATAATGGCATGGCTTAGTGGGGGTGTAGAGGGTAGGGCCTCATTGTGGACTTATTCATTGTTCAAGAGAAACAAATTGTGGTGATGGGGGAGTATTCATATGTTGGTATGGATTTTTGGGCAGACCCTGATCTACTATGGCTTGTAAGGGAGGGATGGTGACTGGTTTGTAAGTATATTTTTTTTGATTTAATGTTTAGAATAACACTGATTGATATGTCTATATGCCTATGTTATGTTTATAAGATATATGATATTAATTATCTGTGTGTACTTGTTTGGATATAGGAATCATGAAGCCAGTGGATGCATCTATGCCAAGGAGACCACCTACAACTGCTTGAAAATGAAGGGGTTCCGGATATGAGGGATAAAGGTAAGGATCGATGGGGCAGCATGTCAAATGAGAGGAAMATATAAAGATGCTACTAGTTTTATTGCACTAACATTTTGAGTAGTTTCTATGGGAGGCCCCAAAGGAGACATAATTAGATTTGGAGGATGCAGATTTGGAGGATGTAGATGTAGATGCCTACATAATATTGTGGCAGAGTGRAGACCACTCTTACAATGAGTGATGTGCGTTGGCCAAATCACTAGGGATATAACATGAGGTGGGCCCAATGAGGCCCTCCTCTAGAGGACCTAAAGCCTCTAAATATGATCTCCCCACCATAGATTCTGGGTGTTGTAATGGTAGGGATGCCCCCCTTTTTTGTATGACAACGATTGTATATGTATACTCATTTTTTGCAGAGACATACATTAGTGATTTAAACACCACACACACACACACACATAGGGATTTGATTCATAGTTTGTGTGCAATTATGATGAAATGATTTTGATACTTCATTTACAAGTTTTTTGGTAGCCATCATGGGATGATATATACATGCTATGGTTTGTTTTATTTCATACTTGTAAATAGTTAATGTGATAAATTCTAATCCAAAATTTGATTTGATATGTTATCAACAAAATTATTATGACTTCTAGGAGCATAAATGAATGCGATGGTAATTGTTTTCATAGAATCCTAACCTATAGATATTTTCTAAAAAAACAAGAATAAAAAAGACTATAAAAGTTGTTGAACTCCATGACAAGGAGTTGATAATCGAGATGAAGACGAAGATGGAAAATGCATCATAATTTTATTACATCAGTAAGTAATCCCATCATGATATCATATTCAACTTGGTTGTTAGTGGAAAGACCCAAGCAAACACCACTTGAATGGAGTAGGGTATGCGAGGGTGAGTAAATGGCTCATGATGTTGAGGCAATATTACAAGTCTAGTGGTTCACACCATTGACGAAGCTGATGTCATAGGTAGGCTATGGGACAATCTAAACAAGATAAGAAAACAAACCATAAGCCGCCAAAAAATTATGGACAATGCGACCAAAAAAAAATAACAAAGCAAATGTATATACATTGGATGTGAGTGGGTGGTACTAGCAAACTCAAGCATAAAATCTCTTCAAATACAACCCATTGAGGGTTTCTTTGAGGAGTTCACCATTGGGGTAAGAAATCAATATTCCCCCTTTTCCAAGCAATGCATGATGATGTAGGGGCCCCTATAGATGTATTTTAACTTTCCAGGGCCTAACTTCTCCCTTTCGTTGGATCAAAGGAAAGGACTAGATCACCTTCATGAAAGGAGCAAGAGAAGACCTCTCAGTCATAATGGGATTTGGAATGTTTTTTCGTGGCCTAGTTGTTTTGTAAGGAGGCATGATGATCCTCATTTGCATGTTTGAAAGCTACATATCCTTTCTCTAAGGTAGTGGTGTTAGGGAGGAGCTTGATGGCCAAATGGAGAGGGGGGATCTCAAATTTGATGGGTAAAAATGACTTTGCACCATGGACGAAATGAAAGGGTGTAAACCCAATGAAACTTTTGATGGATGTATGGTAGTCCTGTAAGGCCAAGAAAAGCGTGTGATGTAAATTATATTTATGCTTGTAACTATTCATATTAACATGGTTCAAAGGATCTTGTTGACAACATCGACTTTGTTGTTAGTTTTGGGATAGTAGGGAGTGGAAAATTCATGCAAAAAACCCAAATATGAAGCCAAATCCTGAAATAGCTCATTCCTAAAGCATGTGTCGTGGTCAAGATCAAATATTTAGGGACATCGAAGTGAGTGATATCATGGTTAAAACAAAAGTGAGGTGTTGAATGAAATGTGTTGTCAAAGGTTGGCATAGATTTGACCCACTTCATGAAGTAATCAATGAACAAAATTATGTACTTGTGGCCATTGTTGGATGTATTTTGACATTCCATCGATTCCCTATTTGCAAAGGGATAAGTGTTGATAATAGGATACAAAGGATTCAATGGGGCGCATGACTTGGAGGTGAAAATTTGGCAATTTGCATACTACATAACCACATGACTGAAACCATGAAAGAGGGAGGGACAAAAGTATCCCGCACAAATAATCTTATGAGTATTGACCATTCTTCATAAATTTCCACCACAAGTTCCACTTTGGAAGTGGTTGAGAACCCATTTTTCCTCTTTATGAGTTAGGCATCGTCGTAATATGGTATCAACTCCCCATTGACAAAGGATTTCTCCAATGAGAAGATAATGAGGATCTTGGTGACATATATGCCTATCATCATCATGTGAAATATGTAGACCAAATTTCTATGTGTGAAGAAAAATAAATATATCACCATACCAAGGGCCCATTGATGAAATGAGAAAGACATGTTCATCGGGGAAGGTATTGTGAAGAGGTGGATTCGTTAAACCAGTCGAGAGGTTTGCGATGAAATCGACAAGAACCAAGGCCATATTTCTCTTAGAGGCAGTAAATTCAAGGTTAAATTCTTGGAGGATAATGATCCAATGAGATAAATTACCATTGATAAGTTGGTGGTCCAAGATGTATTGCATGGGATTTGAATTGGCTATCACCTTTGTGTGATGAATCATGATGTAATGGCCAATCTTCTGCAAAGAGTGGACCATGACTAAGGCCAACTTCTCATCATGCTTATAGTTTAATGATGGCTTTGGTATATTTTTGTAGACATATTAAATTACATGCTCACAACAATCATCTCCTTGTTGAACTAACACTTCGACGATGATGAAGATCAAGGATGAAATGTAAAGGATCAAATCTTCATTAAAGTTAGGGGGATGATAAGGGTCACAATGATGAGTGGATGTTTTTAATGCATTAAATGACTACTAGGATTAGCCATCCCATACAAAGGTGAGGTATTGGAATAAGAGATGAAAAAAACCATGAGTATACATGGAACAATTATGAATGGAATGATGTATGAAAGTGGTTTTGTCTCGAAGGTTCTGCAGTTGGTGAAAAGTATGTGGCAAAGAAATTTTAGTGATGCTCCAGACTTTCAAAGCATCAATGGTAAATTATTTCTTTGACGAAATGAAGCCTAGTAGGCATCCAACCTTGATGCATAAGACATTCTTGAGGGGGTTCAAGTGAATGTTATACTATCAGTACCTTAGGAAAATTATGTGGAGGTATTCTATGTGTTGCGACCGTTGCTTCAATCTAACTATAATATCATTGAGGTACCAAGGTGACGTGGAAAATGTCGTGGAACATATAAGACAAGATGCAATGAAATGCGGCTCCAATGTTCTTAATCCCAAAGAGCATGATGTGATATACGGAATTCCCCCAAGGGGTGGTTAAATATGTCTTTTATTGATTTTGTTGATAGATATGGATCTGATTGTATTTGGAGAACCTGTCCATGAAGGAGAGGACCTCATGGTTGGAACATTTGTTAATCACTTGGTCAATTAATGGGCTAGGGAGGTTGTTTTTGAGACAATATTGGTTGAGATCGTGGAAATCAATGCAGACAAGGATGATCAAACTACATTTTGTTGACAGAGACATGATTAGATGCACATGAAGTGTAGGCGAATGAATAGATAAAAAAATTTGTGTGGAGTTTTTCCATTTCTAATTTGATGGCTAGGGATCTAGCAAGATGAATAGGATGTCATTTTTTCCGAATGGGTGATGAATCTAGCCATGTGTCAATGTGATGCTTGATAGTGGGAGGGTTAAGCCTAGGAATTTTGAATATTACCATGAAAAACATCATGAAACTCTTAGAAGAATGCTTTGTAAACTAAAAAATCTTTGGGGAAACATGCAACTCCAAGAATTGTATTCTTAATGGAATTGGGAGTCATAGAAATAAACATATTGATTGTTGATGAAGTGTGGGGCATATCTATTTCCTCAAAGGCATTGTTAGGGTCCTAACCTGCACATAGGTAGATCAATATATTTGGATGTAATAAAGGTCAATATTAATAAGGCCTTTCAATAAAATAGAATAAGGCGAATGTAAGAAAACCTAATAGAAGCTTCCGCTTCTAGAAGGATCTTCCTCTAGATGCTTCTCTTGATAGACATATTTAGTATAAATAAGGGTCGAGGGTATGAAAACCCTAGCTTGGAGATTATTGTAACAGAGCACTACTCGATTGGAGGTTGC
>ML780908.1:662936-673126 GCA_009831015.1 Picea engelmannii
CACTCGCTGCCATTGAAATCCCTGTGGCTACTGTCCTTGGCGCGACTCTGTTACCATATGGTGGTGGCCTTGAGCCCCCTCCCTTAGGAAATGTCCTCAGGGCCTTCCCTACAAATCCAAGATGATGCGGAAATGTCGGTCTTGTACCCTCAATTAAGTTCATGTGTTCTTCCGCATAACACACATTTTCCACCGCCTCCGCTACTGAAGACGGTTTCCATATCCGCACCATAGCTCTTATATTAGGGTTCAATCAATAGATGAAGTGCTCTGCCTGTCGTTGGTCATTATCCATATACGAAACATACTTGACCAGTTCCATAAATCTGATCTCATATTCTTCTACAGTTCTTTTTCCCTATACTAAGGCATGAAATGCCCCTACCTGTTGTTCCTCGTAGTATGCTAGTAGATATTTCCTTCAGAACCTCTCCTCGAAAAGTTCCCAAGATACTGTGTCTGGGGTAAGGTGCAGTTCTCTTTCCAGGTTGCCCCACCAGTTCAAGGCACTGTCTCTTAACTGAAAAATTGCGATCTTTGCCTTTGAGTTGGACGCATAGTCCCTTAAGGAAAAACACCTTGTCATGCCTTCCAACCATGCTTCCGCGTGTTCACTGGCATGACCCCCGGTAAACTCCAGAAGTTTGATCTTTTGCAATTCTCGCGTGATGTCTTCGGGTGGAGGTCCTCCCCCTGAATTCCTTGATGCTTATGGATTACCCGTTCCAGACGGTGGGGGTTCCACTTCAGTCCCTGCCAATTGTCACCCCTTTAAAGTCTCATTAATGGCTTCCAACGAGTGCAGTATGAGATCTAGTTCGGGCGATGGTGGTGGTGGCGCTGGTGGTGTTGGCGGTGCTTGCGACGACGCTCCCCTGCCTCGACTCCCTTGAGTCCTGACCATCCTGTATGCTTTAACCTGCATCAACCAAAGTTGTTAGGGTGAGTTCCAGGACGTTTCAAATTGGTGCTACTTAAACTAGAAACATGGTTAGGCGTAAGTTTTCTTTACTTGTTTGTAAACAGACATTACTCCTTTAGGGGATTGGCTAGGTTAGGGTTAGGATTAAGCGTCTAAGCTTGATTTCTTCACCCCTATGAAAAAAAAATATTGGTTCCCTTGCCCTGTAGCTACGCTAGCCTTGCGCCATACTTGCCAATTCCTATGCTTACTCTCTTAGTGCATATGCTGCCGCCTCCCCGCCTGTCCTAGTCTAAATCCTTTTAACTTTTCGATTACAACTAAATATCCTCTGGTGCTTGACTTGTGAGATTTTCCCTAGCGCGTAGTGTTGGCGTTGTCGAATGATGCATTGAGATTTAGCATTGACTTTGACTGGTGGAATGGAGTGGAGGGACTTGGCCCTTGGCTCGATGAGTTGTGTGTACGGTCTCGTGAACTTGACGCCTGGACAATCAGAGTTTATACTTTGGGATACAAATATTACTAGCGCTAAATAAGCCTTTGCTTTGATTTTCGGTGCATTCACTAGTTATGATTCAACTCGGTTAATTGGCTCTAGATCACTAGGTCAGGTAATAAGCCAGTTAGTCTTAATCTTCATACTGTATCTTCCTAATAATGACACCACTCTAATCATAAAGTGTTACCATTAATCTATTAAGTATAAGAATTTATTTGTAAAGACTCATGTATGGCACGTTGGTGTTTGTTTGTTTCTTAAGGCTTAGGCGTTAGGTGGTCGTGGGTTCAAAACCCATGGACTCCAGACTTATATTTTTTTTTTAACTTTTATTTTTATTATTATATTATTATTATTATTATTATTATTTATTTTTATAATTAACCCCCTTTTAAAAAAAACGTTTTTTTAAAATTTCTCTAAATTTAATTTAAAATTTAATTCAAACTACTTTAGAATTTTACACTAATTTAAAAAAAAAATAAAAAATAATAAAATAAAGAAAATATAAAATAAAATAAATAAAAATATGGGCAGTGGGTCCTCGCATGAGGCCCACGTGCCCTCCCAAGCTCTTATTCCCCCCTAAAACCCGACACACCTCCCAGCTCTCTTTCTTAACCCTAACTCAACGTGCCCAACCCTTCCTTCGCCTATCATTCGACCGCCTCCCTTCTCTGCACTCTGGTAAGGGTTTTCCCTACTCTAGCCGCTCTACCCATGGCCTTCTCCCATGGCTTCTTGGGCATTTGATGGCTCGTGGTTTGGGTGATAGCACTGTAATGTCAGCTGATTTTATTTTTATTTTTATACACTGTGCGGCACAATCGTGCCCCTGTGAGCTCTCCCTGGTGGTTGTGTGCGCCCGGTGGGTATGGGTATGGACGTATTGTGCTGGAATTGGTGTTGGTGCTTTGTTGGGTGCCCCTCTGCTGTGAGGAAAGGCTCGACGCTTGCACCTGCGGGTTTTTTTTTTGTGGTGCGTGTGGGCTCCTCTGTCATGGCTTTGCGCATGGTTTGCGACTGGGTTTCAACAGAGGAAATTCACAGGAAAAACGCGTTGTGCACAATCTATGGACTTGTAAAACTCCATGGAAGTAGTTCGAAACTTGGGTGGTTGACCTGACACCATGGTCCCGTCCATATATTTATATTGTTAAGTCGACTTGCTACTTGTGTATCCTTTCTGCCGCACTTCTTGGAATAGCCAAGTTTAAATCATGACTATCTCTTTCTATTGAATAAGCCCAAGTCCAAGCAACTACTAGCATCGATAACCAGTAAGTTTTGGTTGCGCCTTCCATTCTGTTGGCCTGGTAGAAGATCAAGAGAGAGATGGGGCATAACGTCTCACGATCCAAGGGTTCACCTGGAGATGGTTCTTTAGAGGAAGGACATTCTTCGTCGTCATGTAGAAGGTTTTTCAAATTGAGGAGAAATCATTGTGCCAGTGACAGTGTCCATGATGAAGACTCCAAGAACAAGAAATTCTTCACTGCCGGTCAATTCAATGGGATAGCTCGCATCAAACTTATTGAGGCGGAAATGGAGTTCAAGGACACATGGTTCGTGTGCGTCTCTCTGGGAGAGAAAACGTTTAAAACTGTTACTTCAGATCAGACATACAAGCCCATTTGGAAGTCCGAGAAAAAGGTTGCATTGGAGGCAAATGGTCCTCGTATTGCACGGATTTCAGTCTTTGAGACAAATAGGCTGTCCAAGAGTAACCTTGTCGGCTATTGTGAAATTGACTTAACTGATATTTTGATCCTGGATGACTTATATGAGCCAGGTATTGGGTTTCGATTAAGCATCTGGAGATTGGGTTCAAAATTGGAATTCGGACAAAAGACCCAATACTTTTATTTTTATTTTTATTTTTTTTATATATTCTTTCATTGAAAAGTAATTCGCTCACTGACATATATTTCACAGGTTTTATGTCAAGGCCCCTGTGTTCAAGGGAGCGTATGATGAACGCGGGGTTTGCTGACAGGTCATGGGAGACTCAAAATTCATCATGGACAGGGAAAATGTTAGATGCCACATTGAAAATCTGGTAATCATACCAACCATGAACATAATTTTAGAGGTAAAAGTGAAGTTTTCTGAAATTTCTTTTTCCTATATATACAGAAATTTTAATGAGCAAGCAAATAAATTATTTAAAGAAGCTCTTTCTATGCAGGGGAAGGAAGCATTCAATAGATTTCAATCTAGCTTCCAGTGGTACTTGCCTGATGCCTGCTAGCGCAATGGCTTTCTAATTGGTTTTGCGTCTTGCGTCTTGCGTTTGCTGTTCACGTTTCTTATCCCCTAAAACCTTGTAGTCCTGTTTCTTGTTTTGTGTTGTTTCTTGTTTCTGGTAAAATAGTGTAGGAGTGTGGATTGATATTCCAACAATGCCACAACAAATTTTCTGTCAACATAAAGTAAAGTAAATCCTACGACTTTGCTTAAAGTAAGTCGTGAGATGCTTTACATTGGGTGAAATTCAGTTCAGTATAGTAAAATTGTCTTTTACGTTGACATAGCCTTGGTAGATTTGGGTGAAAATCTAAACATTTGGATTTTTTTTAATTAATTAATTAATTTATTTTGCAAAAACAAACTAATATGTTTATTAAAAATTTATAGTTGCAGACAAGCCTTAGCCATACCTTGTAGGCTCCTGCAGGTTCTCAACTTTACATCCTTTGTTTACAACTTTATGTTGCAGGAGCATGCTTTTATTGGAAGGATTCACAGAAATAGATTTGTCTTTTTAGGGGACTGGTTTTGACATGCAAGTAAAAGAACAATTTTATTTATTGTGTATATTTTTAGGGATCTATTTTAAAGGGTTAATCAGGAAAAGCTGAGATACGTTCCCAATTAAAGGGATGAGATGTATTCTTTTTGAAAAAAGAATGGATGTAGGTTTTCACTGAACGAAGTAGGGATTATGTAACAGTATTGTTTCAATTAACTTGGCCCTTAAGGCCCTAGTGCTTCAATCTGAAGCTCTGATACCATGTGTAGTGACTGTAAATACAATTTTGATATAAATCATTTCAATTGCACAAATAAATTAATCACCAGAACATATAAAATTTATTGAGTTAAACATAATAGCTTACGGACAACCTCATAACACATCATATTCCTTAAATTTCATAAAACAATACGTAAATTAAAATACCTTAGTCTGATGCTAACCTTCCGCTTGTCTTGTTGACCTTCCTGCTTCTTCCACTTGTCTTGCCCAACTTGAAGCCACATACCAACTCTGCCCAAACCGAGTTTCCACCCTGCCAACTAGGACAACTTCCTAGCTCCAGGATACCATATGGATATCCTAGCCCCCGTGCCCAAAAACCCCAGCAAACCGGTGCCCCCTGTACTAATCCTCCCGACTACAACACTCAAACTCTCCTCTTTGCAAATCCAAGAAAACCCCCAAAATAAAATTTCCCCGTAGGATAATAATTTTCTTCCTTCGTAAACCTCCTCTGCTCATATCCTCCTTCCCCGCCCTTTCCCTTCATTTATTTCCTTATCTTTGCATTCATTCCCTTATCCACGTAGTTAATGCCCCTTATCCCATTATTCATGTTCCTTATCCATTTATTAATGCCCCTTATCCCCTCCGTATACGTAATCTTTAATTTAACAATATAATTTATTAACCCTATTAAATTTATTACCCTGTTCATTCAATGTGATAGGTAATTAATTTTAATTAATTAATTAATAAAAATTATAACAATTAATTAACTAATAAATATTTAATTAATATTATTATGTCAATCTTTGTTTAGTTAAAACCATGTTAAGACAATTAATCACCTAATTAATTTTGCTTAATAATCCATAAGCATATATTCTACTAGGGTTGTTACAAAGTGTCTCAAGGGATAAAATAAGAACAATGATGCAAGTCATCCCCATGGGAAGTTAAGAGCAATCATGGACTCTAGAATGTCTTCATTTGAGTGGAAGATGTGAGGACTAGTAAGTGGGTTATTAAATACCATCACTAAGGTAAGTAAATAGATGGATGGGTTAGTGTTACAATTGTTTTAAATTACATATGCAAGAGAAGGGTGATTTACATAGGTGGAGACAATAGATGTCAAAATGAGATACATGGATTGAGGTTCCATCCACAATGTGTGTGATGATGCAAAAAAAATCATGAGATCAATGTCGATGCTTGATGAGGATGAAAGCCCTTAAAAAGACATAAAATCCATCAAAGTTAAGATATGGTAAATGAAAACATAATCCATGGTATTTGTTGTAGGGACTAGTCGGCCCCGCCAACTAGACTCGTTAGTCAACTAGAAAAGTCGACTATAATAGTTAGTTAGGAAGTCGGTTGAACCGACAGTTAGCGTCGACCAACCGAACAATTAATGAATGTAAATGACTGGTAACTGTATATCACACATATATATACACTATCATGTAATGGAAAGACAAAGGTTTTTTTGGACATATATATAATAAAATATATTGATGGTTCTCCCCCACTTGTGTATGTTCTTCTATATGTCTATGTTTTCTTATATATAATGTTGTAATGTGTAATTCTCTGTGTAAGGACCTACTAGAAACATTCTTGTACTTTCTCCTAGACTATAACATTGGTTCCGTTGCTGATAGTTATGAACTCAGGAATTCACAGAAAAAAACATACATAGATGCTAACTTTGGAAGACATACAAAAATTTGGTGGGAGTGTAAAATTATCAATTACATCAATAATTATGAAAGAAGAAATCGACTAATGCTTGCTGAAGCACACACTCAATTCTTCTTAGAAACTCACGAACGATTCCTAGAAGCCATTCTAGAAGCATTATTCACATATCTCAATCAAACTAATGTGTAGACCCATTTCCGATGAGAAGTTGATGCATAAGATCATAAACGGAGGAGAAATAAACTTAAACAAGTGGGTCAAGAGGATTGTGGAAGATTACATCAAAGATAAGCAGTCAAAGATAGAGAGTCGGTCCAAACCATCAAGAACAAATTCTATATGGAATTGCACGATAGATTCCTTTGCACCATCCCTTCCCTGCTGCATAAATTTCTCTTAGACAAAGGAGTTGGCGACATTGTCGAGTATCGAACCACTTTGAAAAATCCTCCTCGAAACTCGAATTGGAAGAAGAGACAAGAAGAGTGGGAAGCGTTCTTAGAAGCTAACTGCAAAGATACCAGAGAAGCTTGGGATTAATTTTTAAATAAATGAGCATACAAAGAATGAATCCTCTTATGATGTGTTCCCCATTGACATATCTAGTTCATCGAAGTCATAGTTTTCATCCTAATTTTTATGAAAGGATCTTAGAATGGCTTGAGGATTCGTATCTAAAAAATATTCATAATAAAGATAAAGTTGTGCTTGCTTTGTTTCTACCTAAATATCTAGGAAGTAAGCATGCCATGATTTTTTTAGATTCTCCATGTGAAGAAACTGATGAACACTTGGAGAATTGTCAGGAGGATAGGGCACTTCGACCTTGGATGATGGTTATGTCAAGTCCCCATAATATTGACAAGTTTTCCAAACTTACTTACATTCTTCCATGCCATTATGACCCATATCATGACAATATTGCAGAATGGCTGGAGGATTCATACATCAAGAAGTTTCAAAAGAATGGTAAGGTCATGCTTGCTTTGTTTTTAACTGAATATATAGGAGGTAAGAATAATATATTTCTTTAGTATATGCAAATACTACATTCTTTTATTCTGATTTTCAACTTTCTATGCCTTGCAGGATTGAAGATGCTCTTGTGGATGCACTGGAAATACGATTTTACTTAGCATTTTGATCTATGTAGAAGTTAGAGTAGGTGTAGGAATAGATTCCTTTTGGGTTTTTCTTTCCTTTTCATTTTTTTCCTTTACTTTGAATAATGCAGTTATGAAGGCACGCGACTATGAAAAGAGAACCATGGTCTGAATGTTGTCAGGGAAGTTTTCTTTCAATTCCTTTCTTTTTCCTTTTTGCAACTGTCTTGACTAATGTTTCTTTTTCGAAACTTGGCAGCATCATGCAATGATTTTAGATATTATGAAGAATTAATAAATAGATTAGGTATTTTATCTTTAATTCACATTAATTTTACCCTAAGAAACATAGCTTACCACTGCACGTAATTGCACTCATCCTAGTTAAGGATTTTTTGTGACTTTTAATAATAGGCTTGGTCAAAATGATGTATCATGGATCACTATCTTAAGAAAAGAACCTTCCTATATGAAAAACTATGAAATTTGTAGTTCTTCCTTTTGATCCTCATTCTCTATGAGAGGTTGGCCTGGTTTTGTTTTTGGTCAATTTTTTTTTTTTTGAAGTTTGCTTTTGTTGTTTTGATTTTTTTTTATGTACTTCTGATTTTGAATCCCATTAATAAAATTTAATTTGGTTTGCTGTGTGTGTTTTTTGTTTTCTTTGATTGCTTTGAATGAGTTTTCTTCTTTTCTATCTTTTTGAATCAATATATTTCTGATCAAAGAGCGATTGTCGAAGGAAGCATTCATTTTAAGACTTGTGTTTTTCAAGCAATTTGAAATAGTTCAAAGAGTTCCTGATATTAAGATATAGCTCAGACAATTGATTTTTAAGTCAATTGTCACTTTTGTTTTGTCCTCAAATTTTCTTTGCCAGAGTATTACACCAGAGACGTGGTTTAAATATTTGAGAATTACGATGATCTTTAAACTTTTTACACCGTCCATATTCTTAAGGAATCACTTTTAAGTGATTCCCCATTCTCTAGATGATTTCTTAAATGAAATCTAAAATCTCTAAACCATGATAAAAATTCTAGTTTTGAAATCAAATAAATAACATGATCAATGATTCACCTGTATTGCAATTAACCTCCAGTATCAACCCACTCTCTTTGTCACCAATAAGTTTAAAATTGTATTATTATTTAAAAGTGGCATAAGAGGGTTGAAAGGACTTAAGTGTGGGAAGTGTGTGTAAACCCGTCGGGGTACTGAACAGGATCGCTGGAAGTAGGTAAATGAACACATGATACCAAGACAACTTCGTTGTGGTACTGAACAGGCCTACTGGCAGCAAAGCAATGTCGAGTTGAGAGGTAGCATGTATATGATTTTAAATTAACTTTTATGGAAGTATACATCATGTGGATACAACTATTGGATGAGATTAAATCATTTCAGTGGGTTAAATGACATCCCTACCGAGGCTATGGACACCTACTGGTAGTAGTGGCTTTGTCAACGGTATTGAAGTCCTTTTTATAAAAATCATGAGTCTTTGATTAAGACATTCTTTCAGGTTATAATCCTCTGCAAAGAAAATTCTATTGTCTGGTTATAACATTGAGATTATCCTAATACTATATGGTCTCAAAGTGAATTTATTTCAGGGAGCTTAAATCCTTTTTCAAGTCTTATTCTTTTTTTTCCTGAGATGAAAACTTACTATATCAGAGATAACTGCTTCACCTAGTGAGTCGCCATTTGTTGGGCCCCAACAACCCCCTTCTTTATTTTTAATCAAAATCTAGGGTCCCTCAAAATTTTACTTGGATTCTTCATTTTTTCCCTTTATCTTGATTGGATTGGTATTGGTTTTCTTTGTTTCGAGGTTGGTTTGAGTTTATATTCTTTTCTTTTGTTTGGTTTGAATTTCATGAAATTTAAATGCCTTTTCGTTTTTCTTTCTACAGAGTTTTGATGTTGACGGACGAACTTCATAATTTGGGAGTTTGTTATTGCCTCTTCCTTATTGAATTTATCTGTTATGAGAATGGCTTGGTTGAAGAAATGGATTAATAACAATGATTTTACAGGAAGAACGTTTATTGCAACACATCGTTTCTATGACATTTGTTCACATTTGATCAAATTTGAATGAGGGAGAGATGAACATAGAAATTTTAATTTAAACGAAAACATTATTTTTTATAAACAATTTACTTTCGTTTGAATTATGATTATGTTTTCATCTTTTGCTCATTAGCAATCATTTTCACAAAATCATTTGGTAGGTTTAATTAATTAAATTATTTTGTCAGTTTGCATCTCATTTCAAAATAAAAATAAAAATAAAATAATTATCTATCATTTGTTTGATTTTCTGAAAAACCATAATTAATATTTTTCTCCTCTCCATCAACTTGAAGCTTCTAGAATTTTAAGATCATATTTGAAAGGAAAATATAAACAATATTTGTTTAGAACTTATAGTTAGTTTAAATTCATTTTAATTTTATTGTTCTATATTTTGTTTTATTCACAATTTCTAGGTTATTAATTTGGTTTCTTTTTGTTTCACAGGTTTCTATTATCATTTATTTGGTACAGATCTCATCATGGTTTGATTTTATTATCTAAATACATTCAAGATAATTGATCCAAAAATAATATTGGATTGCTGCAAATAATTTATGAGCAACAACAGATAAGATTTGGAAATGTGTTCAAGAACAGACAAACAATTTTGCGGGACTGATTTTAGAAAACCGTGAGGAATCTGAAGAAACGGTTGAAAACCCATCTGTAGAATAGACCCATTTAGCTTACACGTGAGATTTCCCCCCCAAAAATGCACGATTTGAGAGATATTGTTGTCTCTTTACGAGGAAAATTTCAGGCAGGGATGATTTTAGGGGCTAAATTTCGCTCATGGGCTAATTTTCCATGTTTTTTCCCCAAAAATGATTCACTATTCTAAAAATGATTAGCCCAAATTCTATAGGATAAAAATATTTTACCTTAAAAATC
>ML780908.1:706081-718313 GCA_009831015.1 Picea engelmannii
AAACTATGCTTCCACTTCTGAAACTATGCTTCACGCATTGAAAACAACAAAATTATCATATCGACCAGGACTGAGATGCACGTCTAGCTCGCATTGTTGTTTTCTTTAAAGCTGGAGGAAAGCAGACTGAGATGCATGCAATTTTATCAATGGCTGTCACGCTGAAATCAGATCTGGCACAATAATCCTCTGATGCCACAATAATGGCCGCATTAAAGTGAACTGTACAATGTCACTGCCATCGTTTTGATGATGAAGAGAACCCTGAATGTTGGTTACTGGCAGATCTTTTGCGCTATCAACATGGATCCGATTAACACTTGCTATCAACACAGATCCGATTAACACTTGCAGTTAGCTATTGTTTCGATCATTCACGTGTATGATCCACAGATTTTGCACACGTTTTTAAATCTCCGATCGATCTAGCAGTTGTGCAGATCCGATTTTAAATCTGCACACGAATTAAATCTCACACAGGAATAATTTGGAATGCGATCGTTCTAGCCGTTTTGCAGATCCAATTTTAATGCAGACTTGCACCAGCTTCACACGACTTGATTTGCACGCACACAGACTCGACCACAGATTCACGTGCACACGGATTTATGGGTTTAACCTGATTCGCGCACACACGGACTCGACCACGGATTCACGCTATTCAATCGCCGAGTTACAGAATACATACAACAACGCATAGGGTTTAACCACGAGGGTGTATGGAAGTCTGATAATGCATGTTTTTAAACATTAAACAAATGTACAGTTAGCAGATCGAAATCCCAACCGTCCAGGACTGAATTACAGCAGGTTAACACATGCGTTTTGATATTGATGCAAACGGTAGCAGAGGTTGATAGAATCTAGAAACAGAGGTGATACTTGGTAGTTCAGTGACTCATGGCTCTGTTACTCAGCATTTCCGTGTTCATAAAAAATGAAACTAGCAGGCGAAACTAGCACATGCGGACTTGCACACAGGACAAAACTAAACACTGAAGAATGTATTGAATCATGCGCTGAAATGACTTAGAAATTACACAGCATTTTATATGCCAGAAACTAATTCACCATGGATAAATTTTTCAAGTTGCAGGATTTTCAATTTGCAAAAATCACCTTTGTTGAGTCTTATGACTGAAATATGAAATTAACAACAATTTCTTTTCCCTTTTTTAAAAAAATTTGAACAATAACTAACCGATTTACTGACAGAGTATGCGCCGACTTTCCTTGGTCTGCAACACAGAGATCTCTTCCGCCGATCAGAAAATCTCTTCTTCAGTTCAGCAACATTACTGGAGCTCTGATACCACAATAATGGCCGAAGTGTCCTCAGACACACAATTTTATTAATAGGAAAAGAAATTACATAAGATACATTGCAAGAGTTTACATCCCAACAACTCAATACTCTTGCAATGAGCAATATATAATCTAAAAGTCCTAACAAACTCAAGATATGGATCACTTATTAAATAAACAAGTGTCCATTTACAATAAATGCTATCTTAACCATCTTAAAACAAATCTCCTAATTTAGAGCCTAAGATACGACACTTTTCTAGAGTCATATCTTTTACAACAATAATGTATCTCTAAAGTTCTACATTTATTTAACAAATATTCTAGATTATTAATTTAATATTCTGAATTAATAATCTTTTTATTCTAACTTTATAAACTATGATAATTATATTTTGGATTATCTAACACATGATTGATCCTATTTGAGGCAGAAAACGATGATTTGTAACATCCCTAGTTTTAATCCTCATGAATTAGAATGTAATTGTATAAATGCAATTGATGCTAGTGAGCCGATGTGTTGGGGAGAAGGGTTGTATTGGTTTAATATGGTTGGGGCCAAATGATATATTATGTGCATTGAAACAATTAGTCAAATGGTAATCGTTGGCTATGATACAAAAGGGATGAAGAACGATGGGGGGGAATGATTCCACAAGAGAGAGGGGGCCCAAGGGGGGGGAATTACTCATGGGCATTAATCCAACCCACATTCTTGAATTATTATTATTATTGTGTAAATCTTCTATTTGTTGTTGAGTGTTCCTAAAGCCAACCATAAAAATCATGTAAGAGGGTGGGTGTGAGGAGTCACACCCCATAGTTATTGGAAAGCATGGGCAGGAGTACAATCAACTTGGGGAAGAGTGTAAATCAAGTCAAACAAGCAAGCAAAGAGAGGAAATTTGTATGGCCAAGGGGGAATTTTTTGGATAATCATGTTTTTGAATGGAGAGAAGTTTTTACTTGTATATTTTGGACAACAAGAGAGGAGATAAGTGTTGGGAAGAGAAACAACCATGTTGGGCTTGAAGGAATCCATTTTTGGGCTACGTTTTATGTTGAGAAAGAGGCTCTAGTTCCTTTAAATCGAGTAATAAGCTTGTGAAGCATTTTAATGTTGAGAAATAGACTCATGAGCCTTGTGAGGGATGTTGTGAGAATTCCTGGAGTAGCTGGAAGGTTTTATAGTCAAACAGATGCATTGGAGAACTAGAGGGAAGTGGGAAGGCTTGAGGGACTTTGTGAAGTGAAGGGGGATCCCATTCCTTCAGTTGTGTAGGTTGTGGGAAATAGATTGGAACCTGGGTTTTGGGGCTATTGTGTGTGGAGAGCGGATAGCCAAAGGGACATATCTCCTTGTGAAATCATAGCCTCAACTCGAGGGTGGATTTTTGTTGAAAGAAAACAAGCAAAAATATCTATGTCTAGGAGGTTCATCCTTTGTATGTAGCCAATTGGTTATCTATTAACAAATAATTTATTTGTTGTGTTTATCATGATATTCTGTTGTGTAAATGGTTTATATGGATGATGCATGTTTGTTGTTTGCTTGAGAAGTTGCACTCATGTTTTAATATATGTTTTTAGATACATTTAGAATTGTGGTATCAGTTAAATGGTTAAATTGTGTGTGATATGTAGCTGATAAGCTACAATAATTTAATAAGCATAAAATATTAATTTTAAATGTGTATTCCACACGTAGTTTTGCTCAATTGGTGGTTGGTTACATTACAATATGGTATCACAACTACTGGTCCAACATTGGACCTGTATGGGCCAAGAACCAGTGCACATTTGAGTAAATTAATTGTTGCAACCTTTGGTTTGTCCAAATTTGGGGAAAAATTGGGAGAAAATTATAGTTAAATCCCCAAATTCATGGTCAAGATTCATGTTTAGAATGAATCAAAACTATTTAAGAGAATTTAGTGAAGATAATCTGCAAGTTGCAAAGATGAATTTGACTTGGAATGGTTCAATTTCGAGTTTTAATGGATGTTTTAGAGTTACAGATAGTTTGGTGAATCAACGACCCATATCTCTTTTGATCTTGAGAAAGACGACTGGTATTTATCATGAAACATTTAAAAATCCATAAGGTTCAGCTGTTTTGAAAGGTTGATCAAATCAACGACCATGATTCATTTTGGGGGTTTTTGAAATGGATTAGATCGATGATCTATGTTCATTTCGGTTGTTGAGGATATAGAATAGAATTGATGGCCAAGATCATTTTCAGTAATAGATCAAAAAATTATATTCATTGGGGATTTTGGTTGAAAATGCTTAAGTGTGAAAATTTGCAAAGAGAAATGGTTGATGAACGATGGTCAGGTTGGCTGAATTAGCAAAGAGTTTGGATTAGTTGCCAAGAGAAAATGCCGACGACCGATGGTCAGGTCGACCGAAATGGAGAAGAATTTGGTTCAACTAGAAGACATCTCTGACCATCGATGGATGATGGTTCGAGTTTTAGTCGAATCCAACGAAGTATTTTCATCCACCAATAGAAATCACCGATGGCTGATGGGCCAACAGTTGCACGTCAACCAATTCGACAAAGTGTTTCAAATCAAACAAGAGGGATCATCGATGGGTCGATGGTCGTGGATTGGCTGATTTGGCAGGGTGTTTAGGTTGTCCAAGAGAATCAGATGATAGACGATGGAGGGAAGAGGGAGATGACATTTCATGCCACATCATAATCCATGTATCATGCCACATCAACCAAATTGACACCTTAGGATGATGTGTCATGCAATGTCAACATCCATGTATCACGCCACGTCAACAGCTTCCAGCTAACAAGGTTGGATGATAGCCGACGATTTCCGATGGGCCGTTGGTCGAGCATCATCCAAATCGGTAAGGAGTTCCGTTCATTGATGAATATCCTCGACGAACGACAGTCAAGTTAGCCAGTTTAGAGTTGTGTGCAAATCGGTCATTGGGGAGTTGGTCAATGGCTAGATTGACAGTTTGGGAAAGGAGTCGAGCGAAACTAAAGGAAAGTGTCGATCGTCGATCAAACAATGCCGTCAGATCAATGGCTCAGATTGCATGTGATTTGATTTCAATGACTCATATTTAAAGGCCTATTACAGTAGTAAAACAATCAATGTTTTGTAAAATTTTATGGATTTTTCATATTTTTGAAGGTCATTAACTTGCAGGGCATTTTTGAGGGCCCAAATGACATTTTTAGCCAATACAAATCCACAGTAAAAGAGTGTACTAAGGTACACTATGTCTCTGTGGATCAAATAAAAGAACTCGATGAGAGATATCCAATGAGTTAAATGGTTTGCAAAATAGATCTTGTATGAGGAAGTTACAACCAAGATAGTGAGGGTAAAATTTTGGCAGCAAAGTTACTTTCGGAGGGCATAAATCCATGGTCAAAAGTTTGTTTGGGGCCCAAGAGTAGTCGATGGAAATATTATGAACCATAAAAAACAACCATGGAGCCAAATTTAGGATATGGGTATGTAAAAATGTGCAGTTAGAGAAAGAAGACACATGCAACATACAAGGATAAATTGGGTAAAACAACCTAAATTTCTCCGAATATAACTTTCAACTCAGAGCTGAGAATTCAACAAAAAAATAGTCTTTGGAAAGTTCTTGAGGAGTAAACTAAATATTTCAACCCAAAAATTTGATTTGGGTGCTAAAATGTTTCTAGAAATTAATAACGAGATTTATGTAGTAGTAAATGAGTGGAGAATTGCAACATGTGAATGTTGTAGCTTTTCACTCATAACTTAGATTGAGGCATGGGTATAGTTGTTGAAGAGATGTTTAAGAGAGGAATGCATCTAAGGGATCGGTGTTTTGATTTGGTGCATTGTGTCCTTCATAAATTGGGATAAAAAATGACCTGTAGCATTAATTGGAAAAATTTCTATACTATGCATAACTCTAATATAAATGGTTGCTTGCACATGGTACAAAATTAGAGGGATAACCAGATAAATTCAAGCCTAGGATTGAATATCAGAGTAATGGAGACATGGAAGATCCTGTAGAAGTTGGTTGAGGCAATAAAGAGATATAGGACAAGTAATGAAAAGTGGAAATGGATTCCAAGAACCATGTAATTGTTGGAAGATTGGTTTTTGTCATTGATGTCAACCCTAGTCATTGGTTTTGGACCTCAATATTGATGAAGGTATTTGGACATGAAGGAAAATGCACATGCCGATAAAACACCCATGGATGGATAATATACATCATTTTGTTTCCGGTGGTATGTGGCACATCATGTGGATCCTCATGGTTGAGAAGAAATGAATTTTTGAAGATGACAAAGTGAATTAAAGAAGGAAATACAGGTCGGCCCTGAAGACAATTAAAGAAAAAAATTACAAAATAAGAAAGTGCCAGGTCAGCCCTAATGTTAAAATAAAGTGACATAAATGGTCTAAATACATATCATTATACATTAATTTTATATACAATTCGATTTTCAGAGGAAATCAGAAGTAAATAAGGTTGGATTTCAAGGGAGGATGAAGTATTTTGGTGATGTGTTCTAAGGTATGTTATTTACAGTTCATCTTACCATTTTATCTATAAATTTTTTTCTAGAACTATTCAAATGGTGAAAGTGATATGGTAATTATAATACATATCAAGGTACCTGTGGTAAAAAAATCATCTCTTTATTCACTACAATTTTGGAGATACACTCTGTGGAAGATAAGGTTTGTGACTAGTCCTAAAGCTAGTCAATAAACAAGTGTTCCAGGTAAAACAGGCATAGCTTATCCTTAGAGAATCCAAATTAAGTGAGACAAATTTCATTGGAAATAGTATGGATTGTAGTTTCTTGTGTGAGATTTTCCGAATCTGATGTTAAATATTGAGCGCGGGGCATTCTGTACCAGTTTGCTCTCCTGAATAAACCAGAATTGAACAAGGTCTACCATTCTCTCTATAACTTATTTTTGGGCAGGATTAAAGGAGTGAAACTTGGAGAAGTTTCAGAGAATACATTGAGTAATATTATTTATAGGATCATAGTATTCCAAGAATTGAATAATTTCAGAAGTTGAAGAAGTCTCAGGAAGCATTATCAGGTTCTATGTGATGGTTGGTTGATGGTGATGATTTAATGTAAAGTTTTATTATCTATGATATATTCTTTGGTGGAAGGAAGGGGAAAGGATGGAGAGTTCAAACCTCTCTTGATATTGGAGGATTGTATCTTCCTCTTGGAGGTTTATCCCTCCCTTTACATTTGGAAGCTGTAGCTACCTTTGGAATTCGGTACTTCCCTTGAACAATAACTATTGATTATTTCTCATATATTGTGCATGGTGTATTGTCGTGTATTGGTGTAACTCTTATACTATTGTTCATTTCTCACTGGATATAATTGAATGGTTTAAGTATAAGTTGATTTTTTTTTTAATTTGTACTTGATACTGATTCACCCCCCTCTCAGTATCAACAATTGGTATCAGAGCAGGCTGCCTTCATAATAGTTTAACCACTGGAAGGAAAATCCTGAGTAGAGATGGATGACCATGAGCACATTTCAAATGGGATTCAAAGATTTTATGGAAGAAATTATTCATACTGGAGTGATAGAGTGAAAAATTACCTAACAGCTTTGGGAGTAGACATTTGGAACTTAGTTTTAAATGGCTATGTAATCCCAAATAATTCTCCAACTGATCCAAATGAGGAGAAACTTACGAGTTGTAATTCAAAATATAGACATGCTATTCTAGGAGCATTGGCACCAACCATTGCTAGAAAAGTGATGGGTTGCAACACTACTAAAGAGGTATGGGACAAAATCAAGAGTATCTATGAAGGTGATCCAAAAGTTAAGCAGGTCAAGCTTCAACGACATAGAGCATAATTTGAAAATTTGAAGATGAATGAAAAGGAAGATATTGCAACCTATTTTCTTAGAGTTGATGAAGTTGTTAATGCATTTAGAGGATTAGGTGAAGATATCGATGAATCCTTGGTTTTACAAAAAGTGTTGAGATCACTTCTCTTGAAGTATGATGCTAAGGTCTCTGCCATTGAAGAAACTAGGGAATTGACCAAAATGACAAGGGATGAATTACATGGGTCTCTTATAGCATATGAAATGAGATTAAGTACAGAAAGTTACCAGCCAAACAATGAAGCAACCTTTAAAGCCATAAATAAGACAAAATACAAGGACAACGAACTTGATGAATAAATAGAAAATTTCGTAAGAAGTTTCCAGAAGGGAAGTGGAAGATACAAAGGTAAGTCTCCTCTTAGATGCTTTAACTGTGGTAGAATAGGACATATTGTTGAAAACTGCTACTATAAAAAGAGAAGTCTCAACAATAAAAATAGATTCTACTCCAAGTATGATGACATCTCCTCAGATGAGAGTGATGAAGAAGATAATGATGGAGGAGAAGTCCTCTTCATAACCCAAGAAACCCAGGATGACGATCACAAGAATTCTAGATAGGAAGAAATAATTTCTGAAGAAGATTCATATGAAGAAACCAACCTTGATTCCTTTTGGGGATACAAAGACAATGCAGGGAGTGAAGAAGAAGATGAGAAGCTTGAAAAGTTGAAGCATGTTGAAACTGAAAATAACAAGCTTAGAAACACAAACATAATACTAAAAGGTGAATTGAGTAGTTGTGAAGAAGAGAGTTACAAGTTTGAAAAAACCATTGATAGCTTGAAGGAACAATTAGAATATTATGAGAAATTGAAAGAAGAATTGGATCACACAAAAGGGGAGATACTATTGACAATAGAAAAGTTGAAGAAGTTTGAAAAAAAAACTGAAAAATTAGATGAGATCCTTAGTAGTCAAAGATCTCCAAATGAAAAGATAGGACTAGGATACAATGACAATTTGAAGACAACAAAACAAGCGAAGGAAGATGAAAATGATGAAACCAACACTCCAGAACAAGTTGAACAACAAGATAGAAGACTAGAATTTAGAAGGAATGAGACATCAAGAACATCCTCTCCCATCAGGTATGAAATCAATCATTATGAAGGAATCTACAAAATAATAGATCATGAACCCATATGGACCACACCACAAAGAAGATCACTTACTCCTAGGTATCAAAATTTATTTTTTGGACATTGTTATACTTGTGGAAATTTTGGACACAAGGAAATCAATTGTAGAATCAATGAAAGGCATAACTATGCAAGCTACATGAATGGTGAAAATAGTAGATATGGAAATGTTTGTAGACATGTCAACAAAAATTATAATCCATTTGACCCATTAATGGATCAAAATATTGTATGTTACAAGTGCAATAATCTTGGTCACAAAGCATGAGATTGCAGAGAGATGAAGGGATATAATCGTATGCCAAATGTCTGTATACCAACTACAACATGGAAAAGGAAAGAAATTCCACAAAATGAAAACTCTCAAATAACATTGGTCGCTAAAGAATGCAAAGAAGAAGATTAACGGTTCATAGATAGTGGGTGCTCATCTCATATGACTGGAGATCAAAGCAAATTGGTCATCTTGAAGAAAAAGGGTGGAAATGTTGCATTTGGAGATGACTCATCTACCAAAATACTTGGAAAAGGAACTGTAAATCTTGGAAGTGAGAATGTAAAAGCAAGAATAGTCCTATTGGTTGAAGATCTGAAGCATAATATCCACAATGTCAGCAAAATATGTGATCAAGGATACACTCTTACGTTTGACTCCCGAAAATGTAAAATCAGAGAAAATAACTCAGGAATATTGGTTGAAATTGCAACAAGAAGTTCGAACAAAATATAAATCCTAGACATGAAGAAGAGAGAGAAGACATAAGCCACACAAAAGGATTCCAATGAAGAAAAATTCCCAAAGACCAAAAATAAGGATGAAGAACCCCACATGTTCAGGGGGAGAACCACATGTTCAGGGGGAGAACCCCCAAAGAAGAGAGTTACCTTTTGCCATTAAACTAAGGGGGATAAGCCCTACCCTTTGCCATTGATGTCAAAGGGGGAGAGAAATTGGGATCATGATGATAGGGGGAGCATGAGTGTTTCCATCAATGATAAAGGGGGAGATTTTTGGAAGATTGGTTGTTGTCATTGATGTCAAACCTAGTCATTGGTTTTGGACTGCAAGATTGGTGAAGGTATTTGGATGTGAAGGAAAATGCACATGCAGATACAACACCCATGGATGGATAGTATACATCATATTGTTTCCGGTGGTTTGTGGCACATCATGTGGATCCTCATGGTTGAGGAGAAAATAGTTTTTGAAGATGACAAAGTGAATTGAAGAAGGAAGTACATGTCAACCTTGAAGACAATTAAAGAAAAAAATTACAAAATATGAATGTGTCAGGTCGGCCCTAATGTTAAAATAAAGTGATGTAAATGGTATAAATACATATCATTATACATTAATTTTATATACAAGTCGAATTTCATAGGAAATCAGAAGTAAAGAAGGCCGGATTTCAAGGGAGGATGAAGTCTTTTGGTGATGTGTTCTAAGGTATGTTATTTACAGGTCATTTTACCATTTTCTCTATAAATTGTTTTCTAGAATGATTCAGATGGTGAAAATGATATGGTATTGATACAACATATCAAGGTAACTATGGTAAAAAATTCATCTCTTTATTCGCTATAATGTTGGAGATACACTCTGTGGAAGATAGGGTTTTTGACTAGTCCTGAAGCTAGTCAATAAACATGTGTTCTGGGTAAAACAATCATAACTTCTTCATAGAGAATCAAAATTAAGTGAGACCAAATTAATTATAAATAGTATGGAATTTTTTTTCTTGTGTAATATTTTCATAATTTGATGTTAAATATTGAGCGTGGGGCATTCTGTACAAGTTTTCTCTCGTGAATAAACCAGAATTGAACAAGGTCTACCATTCTCTCTATAACTTCTTTTTGGGGAGGATTCAAGGAGTGAAATGTGGAGAATTTTCAGATAATACATTGAGTAATATTATCTATAGGATCAAAGTATTCCAAGAATTGAAGAATTGTAGAAGTTGAAGAAGTCTCAGGAAGCATTATTAGGTTCTATGTGATGGTTGGTTGATGGTGATGATTTAATGTAAAGTTTTATTATCTCTGATATATTCTTGGGTGGAAGGAAGGGGAAATGATGGAGAGTTCAACCCTCTCTTTATATTGGAGGATTGTATCTTCCTCTTGGAGTTTTATCCCTCCCTTTACATTTGGAAGCTGTATCTACATTTGGAAGTCATTACTTCCCTTGAACAATAACTATTGATTATTTCTCATATATTGTGCATGGTGTATTGTGGTGTATTGATGTAACTATTATAATATTGTTCATTTCTCATTGAATATGATTGAATGGTTTAAGTATAAGTTGAAAAAGGTTTTAATTTTTACTTAATACTAATTCATGCCCCTCTCAGTATCAACAATTGGTATCAGAGCAGGTTGGCTTCAGAACAATTTAACCACTGGAAGGAAAATCCTAAGGAGAGATGGATGACCATGAGAACATTTCAAATGGGATTCAAATATTTGATGGAAGAAATTATGCATACTGGAGTGATAGAGTGAAAACTTACCTAACAGCTTTGGGAGTAGACATTTGGTACTCAGTTGTAAATGGCTATGTAATCCAAAATAATGCTCCAATCGATCCAAATGAGAAGAAGCTTATGAGTTGTAATTCAAAAGCCAGACATGTTATTCTAGGAGTATTGGAACCAACCATTGATTTCAAAGTGATGGGTTGCAGCATTGCTAAAGAGGTATGGAACAAACTCAAGAGTATCTACGAAGGTGATCCAAAAGTTAAGCAGGTCAAGCTTCAACGACATAGAGCAGAATTTGAAAATTTGAAGATGAATGAAAAAGAAAAATATTGCAACCTATTTTCTTAGAGTTGATGAATTTGTTAATTCTATCAAAGGATTAGGTGAAGATCTCGATGAATCCTTGGTTGTACAAAAAGTGTTGAGATCACTTCTTTGAAGTTTGATGCTAAGGTCTCCGCCATTGAAGAAACTAGCGACTTGACCAAAATGACAATGGATTAATTACATGGGTCTCTTATAGCATATGAAATGAGAATAGGTATAGAAAGTGACCCGCCAAATAATGAAGCAGCCTTTAAATCCATAAAGAAGACAAAAGACAAGGATAACGACCTTGATGAATAAATAGCAAATTTCGTAAGAAGGTTCCAAAAGGGAAGTGGAAGATACAAAGGCAAGTCTCCTCTTAAATGCTTTAACTGTGGTAGAATAGGACATATTATTGAAAACTGCTACTATAAAAAGAGAAGTCTCAACAATAAAAAGATCTTCTACTCCAAGGATGATGACATCTCCTCAGATGAGAGTGATGAAGAAGATAATGATGGAGGACAAGTCCTCTTCATAACCCAAGAAACCTAGGTTGATGATCAGAAGAATTCTAAAGAAGAAGAAATCATTTTTGAAGAAGATTCAGATGAAGAAACCAACCTTGATTCCTTTTGGGGATATAAAGACAATGCAGAGAGTGAAGACGAAGATGAAAATCTTGAAAAGTTGAAGCATGTTGAAACTAAAAATAACAAGGTTAGAAACAAAAACATAATACTAAAAGGTGAATTGAGTAGTTGTGAAGAAGAGAATTACAAGCTTGAAAATACCATTGATACCTTGAAGGAACGATTAGAAGATTATGAGAAATTGAAAGAAGAATTGGATCACACAAAAGGGGAGCTACTATTGACATTAGAAAAGTTGAAAAAGTTCGAAAAAAACACTGAAAAATTAGATGAGATCCTTAGCAGTCAAAGATCTCCAAATGAAAAGACATGACTAGGATACAATGACAATTTGAAGACAACAAAACAAGAGAAGGAATATGAAAATGATGAAACCAACACTCCAGAACAAGTTGAACAACAAGATAGAAGACTAGAATT
>ML780908.1:769016-789052 GCA_009831015.1 Picea engelmannii
GAGAAGCTTTTTGTCAGTTAACTGGAACTCCCAGCCATGCATGGTCGAGAGTTCGCCTAAAACCCTAGCTCCTTCTAGCCTATAAAAGGAGGGGTAGGGGTACTATTCAAAGGAGGAAAATCATAGCAAAGAAACTCTGCTAAATTGTCGAATCTGTTTTGTCCCAACCCTTTAGCCTTTCCTCAGGCTTTAGGAGAATTCAAGCAAAGCAGTTGGAGGAAAAAGAAGAGGAGAAGCCCAGGATCAGGATCGAGGAACGGTGGCTGGTCTCTATAATCATTGTAAGTTGGTTCATATTGAGATTAATGAAAAATATACTTTTCCCGTCCCAAATACATGAGTCTTATCTACGTTATTTGATTTGTGTTTAATCTCTAACCCTCTAGTAGAAAAATAGCATGCATGTGTAGTTTTGTCTTGATTGCAGGATCTCTTTTTGGAAGGAGCAGCAGAAGCAAGGAGATAAAGCTCAACGAAGGATCTACACCAACCGTCGATAAAAAGGTTAGTTGGTTCTTCCCATGTTTGCCTGTGAAAAAGGGTTTTAGGTTGGGGTAGAAGGTTAAAAGTTATTTCTGAAGGGTCATGATATGCATGCAAGTTTAAAGCCCTATCTTGCTAGTCCGTAGGGTAGAATAACCCCACAACAACCTCTATTAGAAAAGGAAAATAAACGACTTTATGAAGGCTCAAGAGAAAATCTTCTCTCCACTACATTGCTGCTAGTGAACTTAAAGGTTATGAATAATTTTTCGAACACTTGTATGACACAGATCCTAAGGTATGTAATATGTTTCATCTCATATTATACATACATGTTAACTTTTTTCTATTTGTTTTTAGTGTTAATTAATGTGTAAAATAATAATGCAATTTTTATGATTGATATTCTTTACATTAACTAGTTATTTGTTATGTTGTAGATTGTTAGGTGATTTTTTGTTACCATCGTCAAATATTTTACCTCACACATATCGAGATTTGCATGCCATTATGAAAGACATTGGAATGGATTATCAAACTATATATGCATGTACTAATGATCATATTATATATTATGGACAACATACATGAAAAACAGAATGCCCACAATGTCTTATTAGTAGATATTGAACCAATCAAGTAACAAAAAGGGTGCCTCGAAAGGTTCTTCGTCATATTCCTATAATTCCACGTTTGCAACGATTGTTCAAGTGTGAAAACATAGCACAATTTATGGATTATGATGAACATAATAGAAGTGGATATGGTGTTCTTTGAATCCTTGCCGATGGTTATGCATTTAGGGAAATTGAGGAAAAATAGGCAGATTTCAAAGATGAACCTCATAATGTTAGGCTTTCATTGGCAGCTGACGGTGTTAATCCATTCGAAGAAATTAGGTCTATTTACTCAGTGTGGCCTATTTTTTTCTATCAAAAATAAATTTCCTCCTTGGATGTTAATAAAGAGGGAGCACATAATGTTGACAATGATTGTTCCATGTATAATTTGTTTACATTAATTTTTTGAATGTAACATTTTCATTTGTTTCATTTTTTGCATAATATCTTTTGTTAATTTTGCCGATGGGCCGATGGTCAAGCGTCAAATAAATCAGTAAGGAGTTTTGTTCATTGATGACTATCCCTGACGATCGACAGTCAGGTTAGCGGGTTTAAAGTTGTGTGCAAATTAATCATTGGAGAGTTGGGTCGATGGTCGACGACCGGGTTGACAGTTTGGGAAAGGAGTCGAGTGCAACCAAAGGAAAGTGTCGATCGTTGATCAAACGATGCATTCCGATCAATGGCTTAGATTTCATGTAATTTGAGTTCAACGAATCATATTTAAAGGGTTGTTACAGTAGCAAAACCGTCAATTTTTTGTAAACTTTTATGGATTTTTCATATTTTTTAAGGTCATTAACTTGCAGGGCATTTTTGAGGGCCTAAATGACATTTTTAGCCAATAAAAATCCACAATAAAAGAGTGTATAAAGGTACACTGTGTCTCTGCGGCTCAAATAAACGAACTCGATGAGAGATATCCAATGATTTAAATGGTTTGCAGAACGAAGCTCGTATGAGGAAGTTACACCCAAAACAATGATGGTAAAATTTTGGCAGCAAAGTTACTTCCAGAGGGCATAAATCCATTCTCAAAAGTTTGTTTGGGGCCCAAGAGTAGTCGATTGAAATATTATGAACCATAGAAAACAACCATGGAGCCAAATTTAGGATATGGGTATGTGAAAATGTGTAGGTAGAGAAAGAAGACACCTGTCAATAACATTCCTCCTTGGATGTCAATAAAGAGAGCACATAATGTTGACAATGATTTTTCCAGGTATAATTTGTTTACATTAATTTTTTGAATGTAACATTTTCATTTGTTTCATTTTTTGCATAATATCTTTTGTTAACTTCAAACAATTAGGAAAGTACCAGGTAATATCTTTTCTTTATGTGTAATTTCAAACAATTAGGTAAGTACCAAGTTAAATATATGAATGTATATATCGAGCCTTTTATCGATGAGCTACTAAAGTTATGGGCTGGCATCACTATGTAAGAAATTTGTAAACCAATTGTCACTTGTATGGAAAATTCATGATGCCCCAAGACTAACACATTTTTGTGGTATGTAGCATTCTATTTCTCTTTAATACTATATAATTTTTTAAAGATATCATGTTGCATGTTTACCTTTTAAATAATCTCATCATATAATTGACATTAATCCATATGTTGCAAGTCTTCAAAAAAAGGTTAAATTTGCATGTCCATATTGTGGTCCTAAGATGAAGTATTGTCATTCAAAAAGTTTAGGAAAGGTGGTGTTTGATGAGTATAGACACCTCCTCCCTCGGAACCATAGGCATCGTACTATTGAAAAACATATTTTCAATGGGAAAGAAGAGACTGGTTTAAAACCACAAAGAATGACACCTCACCTATGGAGGTTGGAATATAATAGAAATCGTCAAGGTACAAAATTTTGTTTATGTATTGTATATCATGTAATGTTTTTAATGTTTATTTTAATCATTGAATTTATTTTACCCTATTTGATAAAAAAAATTGTGATTTCTTTTATGCTTCATGAAGGCCACCATCATGAAGGTATTAATAATGGGATTCCACGAGGAATGGAATATTATCCCACTCAATTCATGAGGTTTCCCTACTATGAAGAGATAAAAATAGCTCATTTGTTTGATACAATGCATATCGGGAAGAATGTGACATAAATGTTATGGCGAATCATAGATGGTAGGAGGGATAAAGATTTTTTTTTTCAAAATTTGTACTGACATTCAGGAAGCCAATCATGTAATGTGAAGTGTGATCCGATCAAATAGATATGGACTAGACCGAAATAACCTTTCATGGTTATTAACAGAGCAACAAAGCAATGATGTAAAATAGGTCATTCAAAGGATTAACTTTTCCACAGGTTTTTCTTCCAACATAAATAATATCTTAACGAAGAAAGGTGAATTTGGTGGGGTAAAAACACTTGATTGGCATACCTTCATTAAGGTAATAATTTTGGTATACATATTTATATATATTGGCCTTATACATCTTTTAAGTTTTTATTTTTTTTTCTACTTTGGTCGAAACAAATAACAATTCATTATTTTTGTTACAGTATGTTCTACCACTATCTCTCCCAAACGATTTTGACAACAACATCAAACAAGTTATATATGATCTCAACAAATACACGGGGTAAGTAGTTGTGATTTATATGAAAAATGTTCTTTCAATTTGTTGTTGTACTTAATGACATGTGTTTTACTTGTAATGTAATATATTATATTATGTTATGTTGAAACATGTTGTTTTCTTGTGTCATGATCTCATGTAGATGGTTTTCATTGAAAGAAATCCATGAATATGATATAAAGTATTGGAAGAAATAAATTACTTGGCTAATGTGTGAAATGCAAAAGAATATACCTCCAACATTTTTCAATGCATAAGAACACTACCTCATACACCAAGTTGAGGAGATTGAAATTTGTGGACCTGTGCACACAAGGTCAATGTGGATGGTGGAGAGGCACTTGAAATAATTGAAGGCTTTGGTTAGACAAAGAGAACGTCCTGAGGGTTCTATGGTGAGGGATATATGGTATATCAATCCATGGTGTATACTAGTCAGTATCTTCCTAAATTAGCAGCGCCAACTATGCATGCAGTGAATCACATTTAGGATGTGAATTCCATCAAAAAATTTGAAGATCAGGAGCACCTCTTGGGGAAATGTAGAATGAAAAAAATGAGAGGTAATATATTAATAATTGTGGAGATTTATATACTTAATACATATACATTAATATACTTTTTGATTCAATTGCTCAAGATTGGGATGCACTGCATTTATACATTGCAAACAATCTTGACTGGATGAATGTATGGATTGAAATATGTAAACAACATCATGGCGGTAGGTTATCATGGCAACAACTGTCTAAATTGGTTAGAGAAGATCGCCGTAACAGAGATGCCAATGTTACACAAAGAGAAATTGATTTAGCATATGGTTCGAAAGATGGACATGAAAGCAAATTCACCCATTTTATTTAGTTATTTTATATTATATTAATGTGACTACATGTGTACTATCTTTTTCAGATACTTTCCATGCCCTAATGATATGGGAGGGTTTCTGGACTCAAATTTGACTCACACACCCAATTGTTTCCATCATCAATTCATCATGTAAACCATAAACCCTATATTTCTTTCAAATTAGTGCACAAATTGGTTGACACAAGTTTTTAGTTTGCATCATCCTTCCTTTTTATTTCAGGTTCTACATTGTATATTATACATTAATGTATGTGTGTCATAGTTGTGATGAAAAATCTCTCTTTTTTCATTCATTGTTTAATTTACACAATACAAATATGTCCTTGCAGTACTAAATGCATGAACGTGTGTACTTTCAAACACATTTTAAAAGGAACAATGAAAATACATTGTAATAGGACTAGACATGGGCAACACTGACCTGCGAATGGGGCCAACGTTGAAATTTTTTCAAACTGTTTCTATATGCATTGAAATTTTACATGGATAGACTATTCACATGCCTTAACGATATGGGAGGGCTTCTTGACTCAAATTTGATTCACACAACCACTTGTTTCCATCATCAATTCATCATGTAAACCATAAACTCTATATTTCTTTCAAATTAGTGCACAAATTGGTTGACAAAATTTTTAAGTTTGCATCGTCCTTTCTTCATTTTTCTTTCAGGTTCTACTTTGTATATTATACATTAATGTATGCGTGTCATAGTTGTGATGAAAAATCCCTCTTTTTTCATTCATTGTTTAATCAATACAATACAAATATCTCCTTGCAGTACTAGATGTGGGAACGTGTGTTCTGTCGAACGAATTTTAAAAGGAACAACAAAAAGGCATTGTACTAGGACTAGACATGGGCAACAATGACCTGCGAATGGGGCCAATGTTGAAATTTTTTCAAACTATTTCTGTATGCAATGAAATTTGACATGGATGGACTATTCACACGCCTTAACGATATGGGAGGGTTTATGGACTCAAATTTGACTCACACACCCACTTGTTTCCATCATCAATTAATCACGTAAACCATAAACCCTATATTTCTTTCAAATTAGTGCACAAATTTTTTGACACAAGTTTTAAGTTGACATCAACCTTTCTTCATTTTTCTTTCAGGTTCTACATTGTATATTATACATTAATGTATTTGCGTCATAGTTGTGATGAAAAAGCCCTCATTTTTCGTTGGTTGTTTAATCAACACAATACAAATATATCCTTGTAGTACTAGATGCAGGAACGTGTGTACTGTCCAATGAATTTTAAAAGGAACAACATAAAGACATTGTACTAGGACTAGACATGGGAAAAAGTGACTTGCAAATGGGGCCAATGTTGAAATGTTTTCAAACTGTTTCTGTATGCATTGAAATTTGACATGGATAGACTATTCACATGCCTTAACGATATGGGAGGGTCTTTGGACTCAAATTTGACTCACACACCCACTTGTTTCCATCATCAATTCATCATGTAAACCATAAACCCTATATTTATTTCAAATTAGTGCACAAATTGGTTGACACAAGTTTTAAGTTTGCATCATCCTTTCTTCATTTTTATTTTAGTTTCTACATTGTATATTATACATTAATGTATTTGTGTCATATTTTTGATGAAAAACCCTCTTTTTCATTCATTATTTAATCAACACAATAAAATAATGTCCTTGTAGTACTAGGTGCGAGAACATGTGTACTGTCGAACAAATTTTAAAAGGAACAATGAAAAGACATTGTACTAGGACTAGACTTGGAAAATAATGACCTCCAAATGGGGCCAACATTGAAAGTTTTTCAAATTGTTTATGTATGCACTAAAATTTGACATGGATAGACTATTTACATGCCTTAATGATATGGGAGGGTTTATGGACTCAAATTTGACTCACACACCCACTTTTTTCCATCATCAATTCATCATGTAAACCATAAACCCTATATTTCTTTCAAATTAGTGGACAAATTGGTTGACACAAGTTTTAAGTTTGCATCAGCCTTTCTTCATTTTTATTTCAGGTTCTACATTCAATATTATACATTAATGTATGTGTGTCATAGTTGTGATGAAAAATCCCTCTTTGTTCGTTCATTGTTTTATCAACACAATAAAAATATGTCCTTCCAGTACTATATTTATGAACGTGTATAGTGTCGAACAAATTTTAAAGGAGCAATGAAAGGACATTGTACTAGGACTAGACATGGGAAACAGTGACCTGCAAATGGGGCCAACATTGAAATTTTTTCAAACTATTTATGTATGAACTGGAATTTGACATGGATGGACTATTCACATGCCTTAATGATATGGGAGGGTTTTTGGAATCAAATTTGACTCACACACCCACTTGTTTCCATCATCAATTCATCATGTAAACCATAAACCCTATATTTATTTCATATTAGTGCACAAATTGGTTGACACACGTTTTAATTTTGCATCAACCTTTCTTCATTTTTCTTTTAGGTTCTACATTATATATGATACATTAGTGTATGTGTGTCATAGTTGTGATGAAAAATCCCTCTTTTTTCGTTCATTGTTTAATCAACACAATAAAAATATGTCCTTGCAGTACTAGATGCAGGAACATGCGTACTTTTGAACGAATTTTAAAAGGAACAACGAAAAGAAATTGTACTAGGACTAGACATGGGCAACAATGACCTACGAATGGGGCGAACATTGAAATTTTTTCAAACTGTTTCTATATGCATTGAAATTTGACATGGATAGACTATTCACATTCCTTAACGATATGGGAGGGTTTTTGGACTCAAATTTGACTCACACACCTACTTGTTTCCATCATCAATTCATCATGTAAACCATAAACCCTATATTTATTTCAAATTAGTGCACAAATTGGTTGACACAAGTTTTAAGTTTGCATTAGCCTTTCTACATTTTTCTTTCAGGTTCTACATTGTATATTATACATTAATGTATACGTGTCATACTTGTGATGAAAAATCCCTCTTTTTTCATTCATTGTTTAATCAACACAATAAAAATATGTCCTTACAGTACTAGATGCAGGAATATGTGTACTTTTGAATGAATTTTAAAAGGAACAATGAAAAGACATTGCACTAGGACTAGACATGGGCAACAGTGACCTGCGAATGGGGCCAACGTTGAAATTTTTTCAAACTATTTCTATATGCACTGAAATTTGACATGGATAGACTATTCACATGCTGTAATGATATGGGAGGGTTTATGGACTCAAATTTGACTCACACAACCACTTGTTTCCATCATCAATTCATCATGTAAACCATAAACCCTATATTTCTTTCAAATTAGTGCACAAATTGGTTGACACAAGTTTTAAGTTTGCATCAACCTTTCTTCATTTTTATTTCAGTTTCTACATTGTATATTATACATTAATGTATCTATGTCATAGTTGTGATGAAAAATCCCTCTTTTTTTGTTCATTGTTTAATCAACACAATACAAATATCTCCTTGCGAATGGGGCCAACATTGAAATTTTTTCAAACTATTTTTGTATGCACTGAAATTTCACATGGATAGACTATTCACATGCCTTAACGATATGGGAGGGTTTCTAGACTCAAATTTTAAAAGGAACAATGATAGATGCACCTATACTTCCCAATGTTTACTCCCCTTGTGAGGGATCATGTAGGATGTCATTTGATGGATTTTGTTTGAAATGTGGAAACATAGAAGGAGTAGTTTTTGAGATTCCTTCTAGAGAAATAAGAACCATTATAATAGGACCATTATACATAACACCATAAAATTGAAAGAAGAACACCTATTAGATAGAAATTGAGGGTGATAAATCGAAAATTAAAGCTCGCAATTAAAATTGAGTTGTAGAAGTTAATGGACATAGGGAATATAGTACCAATTAAATATTCAAAATGGGTGGCCAATATTGTAGGCCGAGTTTGGAATAAAGATGGGGAAATATGGCTGTGTTGAATTCCATTACTCAAATCAAGCATCCCTAAATGATAATCACCCACTTCTAAATATGGACATGTTACATAGTAGGTGATGGGATTAGTATTGATCTCTATGCTTGATTATTTATTAGGATATAATCAAGTTTTGGTAGATGAATTAAGGGATTACCTTAAGACACCTTTCACAACCCTGTAGTGGACTTATGATTATGTTTGAATGTCATTCGAGTTGATGAATACTAGTGAAACATTTCAAAGGGCCATGGATCATTCCTACCATGATTTTATTGGAAAGATGATGGTTTATTATCAAGATTATCTCACTAAATATTCCAAGGGTAGGGAACAATATGTGTCCCATATTAAATAATTTTTATCAAGTGTAGAATGTATGGAATATTTATAAACCCCCCAAAATTGTTGTTTCTATCACTTAAGATACATTTATGGGGTATATAATATCCCTTAAACCTTATAACACCTAACCCATTTAATGATTCATTTAACCCCTAACTCATATAACATCTAATACTTAATTAATCTCTAAATTCTATAACCGCTCACCATATAATCACTAACTCTTAGAACCACTATCATCCATAACCCCTAATATAACTCCAATATGTCTAAATATTTATAGAACCTACTTCCTAACATTGTAACCTTTAACACCTAACTATTATAACTCAATCAAACCTAACCTCTATAAACCCTAATATAACCCATCACTTGTATAACATTTAT
The DNA here is from genome assembly GCA_009831015.1 of Picea engelmannii. Taxonomy (NCBI): domain Eukaryota; kingdom Viridiplantae; phylum Streptophyta; class Pinopsida; order Pinales; family Pinaceae; genus Picea; species Picea engelmannii. Next base: position 778,298 of record ML780908.1, read on the forward strand.
ACCCTTATAATTCATAACCACTATCCTCTATAACTTAACCCTTGTAACCGCTTACGTCCAACATGTATCAATGTTAATTCTTAACTCATATAACACACTCATAGGCTTGAAAACAACCCATACAATGAACTCATGTGTTGGCTCAAACACTAGTCATTCAAGGCTCTTGAGCTCAAGAATATTCAACAATATCTTGAGGCACTTGTTTTCCTTCCTCAACCATGGCCAACATCCTATGATATATACTCAATGCACAAAACCTCCTAATGGAGTCCATATATGCCAACTATGATGCCAAAAACCCCTTAGCTGATAGGGCTTGTGTTATGGTAATTTGTAGGTGTTGTTCATGGTGATTGATCCTAAGAAGTGATTTTTAGGGAATAAGGTCCAAGTTTTTTCCTCCCAGCCTAACCATGGAATTTGAGATCAAGAAGGTTTGGTTAGGGATTAATACACTTCTTTCCCTCTTAACCTGCATGTTAATCCCTCAAGACAYATTTATATTCTACAAAACCTACTCATGGCACCATTATATTCTGCTTTGCATTCTAAAAAACACCAACTACAACCCTGAAAACCATTATATTTTTATTTAGGGAATATGTTTTGGTTTAATCATGGTACTTGTATCCCTTAAATAGTCCACAAATAACCTACAAGGGTCCTATGTGATGGCTCAAGGAATCGTCCAACACTATATCCTGAGAAGTTGTATGGGTTGTAGTTGTTGTTCATAGAAGTTAAGCCTGTTATCACACAGTTTGTAGGTAGGTCAAATGGCTAGAAGATAGAGGCCAAACTGGCKTAACAGGAACCTACCCCACCCAATGTCACCACAATGGGGAGGTTCTTTCTCTTTAGGGAGGTTAGGCCCAGGCGAGACGTCCCCGGTAACCTGGAGTTTTGAAGAGGCTAATGTATAAAGGTGTAAGTAAAATTCACTCTTCACAGGTCACCACCAAGAGCAAATAGTCAGGCTAAACAACCAATAATGAAGTGTAGGCCCAAATGAAAACACCTGCCTGGAACAAAGAAACAAAAAAACAATACATGCATGCTATGATTCAATGGGTTAGTACTTCATACAACTATCTGATATCAATATATTAGCAATTATGACAATAGATATTGACGAGATCAATGTTTATTAATATAGCAATGGAACAATATCAATTCATCAATAAATATCAAGATGATGTAGCAAACAGTGTATCCAATCAATCCATTACTTAATAAATGCTTCAAACCACCATCCAATTTCCTATAAGAGAAATTGTTGCGTCAAGATGGAATAACCAAGGATGATGTCAGCCTTATTAGGGTTAGTAGTTAGTTAGGGTTTCAATTTATAAGAGTTTGAAGGTTTGTTTGAACACTATCACTTCAATGTTGGAGACCTAAGATCAGTGCCTAAGGGTAAATGGAGTCAAATTAAGAGAGGACACAAAGGTTGAAGGGAAAAGGCTAAGGACTAGAGGGAAGGGTTTTGAAGTGCTACAATGGCAGGGCCCTAGAAACAAAACCCTAGGAGAAAGAGGCTCACTCCGGTGTTTCTTAAGCAAGGCCTCGTGCTCTTTCCTCCTTCCTTAGGTTTATCCTGGCAAAACGGCTAGCATAAAATATAAATCAAGACACGAGAGTGAGGTGAGGGAGAGTGTTGCAAAGGCAAGGCCCTATCACCAAACCCTAGAAGCGGGACGGCCCTAGGTGTAGATAACCTAGGCCTAGGACGTCTCCTCCTTCTTGAATTTTAAAAGGAACGACTAGCACAGGGGAAGAAGTAATAAGAGTGTAGCAATGGCTAGGCTCTTCCTTCCTTCTGCAATGGCTGAAAATTTCTCTTTTAGGGGACATGAGATAACGACCTACTTGTGTGTTTGTCCCCTAGGGTTTTAAAATCAACAAAATTTATAATAAATGCAAGAATATGAGACTACAACCATTCAATTAAAAAGTTTTACAGAAAAAACACTTACATATCATGATGAAATAGCATTGCAAACCCTAGTTGTAAACCTTCCTTCAAGAGAAATGCCAAAATGCCAAGAAAAGCCTTCCTTCAACAAGTGTGTCTCACTCAAAGAGAATAAATACCCAAGTAGGGCACAAAAATCAGATCTCACTAAGAGAGTGAGTTGTGTGTTATGTCAAAATGAGGATAAACTCCTCAATATATACTGTATCAATGACCTTTAATTAAATTTAGGTCATAAAAATTAGCCGACAAGGCTTTAAACCAAAATCATACTGTTTTTACATTAAAATGTAAAATCAAAACCCTAACTGAGCTATAATAAAGGTAAAATCCCCTTCACCTTTTAGGGAAAATGAGACATCCAAGAGAAAAACATTAGCCCCCCAGGGCATTCTCCAACATGCCACACGTGCCACTACTGCCCAGTCTGCCTCCAAGAATGACCATGAAGCTGGATGACTTCATGGTAAGGGTGGGGTCGCTCTGAGCCTTCCAAGGCCAACGTTCCACTGAAAAGGGGTCATTCCCCCTAGTCCAGACTTTGCCAAAGTGCCTCTGGTGAAACATCCTCTTCTTCTCCAGTGCAAAACCTTTGTCAAACACTGTCCTGTCTCTGCTCCTCTGACTGGGTCTTATGAACCATCTGATGGGCTCTTCAGCCCCATGGAGGTCCGAACTAATCATATCCCCATGTGTACTGATCCAAATGGTACCTGTTTGTCGGGCATGGTGCTGCACATCAAAAACTACGCCCTCCATGGGCTCATTAATCAAAGGGATCATAGCAATGTTAATCACATTTCATCATTAATATTATCAAACATATGCATAAAAAACCTTGATATATCATTCAATAGCTCAAAGACTTTACAGAAACCTACAATACAAGGTCGAGAAAAAGGACAAGATACCCTATTGGGCTAGTATCCGTAAGGAAAGGAAAGTTTCCATGGGGTTTCATCTAAGCCATGTAAACAAGGTGAAGTGGTTTAAGGGATGTCTAGACATACGGGTAGAGTGAGAGCCAGGGATACATGATATTACCTATGGGTGCCTTTATAGAAGGCGAGTTGTACCTGTCATGGATGCAATTTTTTCCAAGCCCCCGTTTGCCTTTATTCTTTTCTTTATTTGCTTTTTCTTCTTCTTCTTTTTTTTTATTCAAGGGATAACCAGAGGACACTGCCTTGGCATGGTGGCCATAACTGACAGTGTTACCCACAAGTACTTTCACAGTGATGATAAGGCTGGCTCGTGACGAGACCCCCTTTCCCTTGGCCATGCAACCAAAGGTCATTGCCCTGGTGTGGTAACCAGATGGTGGTAATGTCATGCTGTTAGGTACCCATGAACATAATAGGCTGGCTTGTGATGAGACCCCCTATCCTCTTGATTAGGTCTTGTTTTTTATTTGTTTTGGGTCCCTCTTGTTTCTTGCTGAGAGGCTTTTTATTTCCTTCTCGGGGATACCTGGGCGAAGCATCTCGAGGTTTCAATTTTAGGATTTTATCTTTTACCAGCTTCTTTTACCTTCTGGGCCTTTAGCCCCTTCTTCCCATGAGATAAGGTGCAACCATACAAACAAATCATCCTAATGCTTGGACAAGGGGAATGGGACAGATGAGCGAGAGACAAGATGGAAAAGTGGTGGTATGATGGGAGCAGATGATGGCTCTTCAGAAATTCACTAGTGGAAAACCAAAACCTATGGGTACAGGCTTGCTAGGGCACCCAACCAATCTCCCCAAGCATGGTCAAGTGGGCCAATGTAAGATCCAAGAAGTCATCAGAAATAAAAGGAATTAGATGCATACATTTAAAGGTTATAATGATCAAAAGTGACACATACCATGATACCTGGACCAATTACCTCATGGAGCAAGAGCCTTCTCTGATGCAAGACCAAGCTGAGGGTGATGGATGCTACTGCTGCTGACAAGATGAATCTGATGAAAGAAGAAAAGGATGGGCCCTCCAGGGCCATGCTCAGGTCAATCCTTCTCTCGGTACTCCATGTCTAGGACCTGTGGGCCTCAAGACATGATCTCCTAGTTATCCCTAGAAATAGGGGATAACATTTGGCTCCAACTCGGGGACATGTGCTCACCGTAGAGCACATGAGAACCTCAACATCTCAGGCATAACCTGCAGACCTATTCAACTCGATAGGGGCATCAGTAACACAAATGGGGCGGTAATGCCACCCCAACATATATAGACACACACACACACACACACACACACACACACACACACACACACACACACATATATATATATATAAACTGAAATAAAACAATCAATAATGTAAAACAAAGTACCTACCTTTACCTACCTATTGGTTGGATATTCGATGTAGTCAAATGACCAGTGTAGTCAATCCAACAATGTCCCACGATACCTGCCCTTGTGCTTCATTATAAACCAAAATAGTGATAAATCAAGGACAAAAACGTCATGAGTTAGAATATATATCATATCATCATAAATCTCAAAGTCTAACTCATGGAGGCAGGTGGGAGGGATAGAATCCTGCCAAGTCCATCTCTGGGGAAAGTATTCGATCCACTTCAGGAAAGGGTCAAGAAAATTCCAAGGTTCAGAACACTGACTCAAAAGGTCGGCACATTGGCTACCTAAGACATTCTCACACTGTGAAGTCTATGAAGGGATTAACAAAGATCTGGTAGATGATTGGCAAACTATCAAGGGAAAGTTGATAAACTGAGATAACAAACTTGCAGTACCCAACCAACCCTCTTGCCTAAGAGGAAACTCAACATTAAAAATATACTTCCCAACTACACCTTTTATGGAAAAACATGGTAAAGTAATAACAGATAGCTGGATAAAAAGGTCATGAGAATCCTTCTTTAGGAAAAAATGGTCTTTACTCTTATCAAAATCTGAGCATAGTGGTGGTTGATAGTCATCTTCATAGGGTAAATCTAAGTGCTCAGAGGAGAAATCATCAAAGGCCTCAAGGTAAGACCGAAAATCATCAGGCAAATACTGTATTTGGTCAACCTCGGGTGTTTGTGGAGAGCCAGTAAAAATCTCATCTCCCTGTTGCCACTGGTCAAGAGCAATCTGCTGTGATCCTAGATGGGATCCAGGTCATAACCAACTATATCCCACCTACGTCTCCCAACATGTATGAACTCATCAATGTTACCAACAATGCCACTATCCGTGTCATAACATGAAGGGTTTGAAACATTTGAAAACTAATTCTCCTCCTCCTCATTTCCTTCATCATAAAGTAAAGCATTATAAAAAACTAGGGGAGGAGGGTAACTTATTGTTTCTTCTTGCACAGGAACTTCAAGGACTTTGGTATTTTCAGCATGCATTACGGTCCCATCCTTAGGAATTACCCCTTCTTCTTCAGTTGTGCAACACAGAAGGTCTAATTCTTTCAGAAATTCCATTCCTCCTTCATTTTCTGAATCATGCGATAAGGTGTCATCGGAATCTTGAAATGGAAAGAAACTAACCTCATCTTCCTTTTGTTGTGCAGGATAAAAGGGCTCTTGGATTGCTTCATCAAAGGGAGGAGCACAGGTTGATACTTCATCATTTTTCTTAGGTTCCATCTCCTCAGCCATGTCTTCAGCAATGCCATGTCGAAAGATGGTTTGTTCCCCTTCTTCTTGGAAATTATCAACAAAGTTTTCATGGGAAAAAAAACTTTCCATACTAAGAGTACCTAAGGTGAAGAGGTCTTTTATCCCGGATAAGGAGATGTTTCGTTCAATTCTTGTAGCCATGCCGTAAGCTTCATTGAGCGTCCTTGGGTCCCTTTTACCGAGGGGAAACCTAAGTGTGCCAGGATCACATGGGTATAGAGATGGACAACATACTCTTCTTTAGGACGATGGCTTGCAGGAATCTGATATAGAGTGCCCTCAAACCTACTCTAGAAGTCAAATAGGGTTTCATTCTTAGTTTGTTTTATACGCTCGAATCTTTTTAGTAGTACTGAGATGTCTCTCAAGCTTATGCCCCATTCTTTGAGAAAGACTTCTTCTAGCTGGTTCATGGAGGTGATGCTAGCATTGAGAAGATCATCATACCATTTTTTAGCATTCCCGTGAAGAGTGGTGGGAACAATTTTCATCACTACATCTTCGGCATCATCATCGATGGGATGGAGTCCAAAATAAGAATAGAAATTATTCACGTGAAAGTCCGCTCTTTCCCCATCGCTACCAGTGAATTTAGGGAGCCATATTTCTTTTATCGGGGGAATTTTTCATGGGTATCCAGGGATTTTTCTCATGTCTAAAGGCTTGTAATTCCAGGGATCCCATTGTGAAGTCATTGTTGGCTTCGTCATCAATGGAGTTGCCAGATAATTTTCTTGAAACTATCAAAAGATAAGGGAAAACACCCTAGTGGAGTCACCAGGTAATCTTGTAAGATAAAGCATCTATAGGCAAGGCTTACCGAAAAGTGTCGTTTGAGGAGAATTAACTTAGTGTTCCCCGACAATGGCTCCAAAATGTTATCGCATAGTTTGTAGCTAGGTCAAATGGCTAGAAGATAGAGGCCAAACTGGCGTAACAGGAACCTACCCCACCCAATGTCACCACAATGGGGAGGTTCTTTCTCTTTAGGGAGGTTAGTCCTAGGGGAGACATCCCCGGTAACCTGGGGTTTTGAAGAGGCTAAGGTATAAAGGTGTAAGTAAAAGTCCCTCTTCACAGGTCACCACCCAGAGAAAATAGTCAGGCTAAACAACCAATAATGAAGTGTAGTCCCAAATGAGAACACCTGTCCGGAACAAAGAAACATAAAAACAATACATCCAGGATATGATTCAATGGGTTAGTACTTCATACAACTATCTGATATCAATATATTATAAATTATGACAATAGATATTGACGAGATCAATGTTTATTAATATGGCAATGGAACAATATCAATTCATCAATAAATATCAAGATGATGTAGCAAACAATGTATCTAATCAATCCCTTACTTAATAAATGCTTCAAACCACCATCCAATTGCCTATAAGAGAAATTGTTGTGTCAAGATGGAAGAACCAAGGATGAAGTCAACCTTATTAGGGTTAGTAGTTAGTTAGGGTTTCAGTTTATAAGAGTTTGAAGGTTTGTTTTACCACTATCACTTCAACGTTGGAGACCTAAGATCAGTGCCTAAGGGTAAATGGAGTCAAATTAAGAGAGGATGAAAAGGTTGAAGGGAAAAGGCTAAGGAATAGAGGGAAGGGTTCTAAAGTGATTCAATGGCAAGGCCTCAGAAACAAAACCCTAGGAGAAAGCGGCTTACTCTGGTGTTTCTTAAGCAAGGCCTCGTGCTCTTTCCTCCTTCCTTAGGTTTATCCTGGAAAAACGACTAGCATAAAAGATAAATCAAGACACGAGAGTGAGGTGAGGGAGAGTGTTGCAAAGGTAAGGCCCTATCACCAAACCCTAGAAGTAGGACGGCCCTAGGTGTAGATAACCTAGGCCTGGGATGTCTCCTCCTTATTGAATTTTAGAAGGCACGACTAACACAGGGGAAGAAGTAATAAGAGTGTAGCAATGGCTAGGCTCTTCCTTCCTTCTTCAGTGGCTGAAAATTTCTCTTTTAGGGGACATGAGACAACGACCTACTTGTGTGTTTGTCCCCTAGGGTTTTAAAATCAGCAAAATTTATAATAAATGCAAGAATATAAGACTACAACCATTCGATTAAGAAGTTTTGCAGAAAAAACACTTACATATCATGATGAAATAGCATTGCAAACCCTAGTTGTAAACCTTCCTTCATGAGAAATGCCAAAAATGCCAAGAAAAGCCTTCCTTCAATAAGTGCGCCTCACTCAAAGAGAAGAAATACCCAAGTAGGGCGCAAAAATCAGATCTCACTAGGAGAGTGAGTTGAGTGTTATGTCAAAATGAGGATAAAACTCCTTAATATATACTGTATCAATGACCTTTAATTAAATTTAGGTCATAAAAATTAGCCGACAAGGATTTAAACCAAAATCATATTGTTTTTACATTAAAATGTTAAATCAAAACACTAACTGAGCTGTAATAAAGGTAAAATCCCCTTCAAGGGAGGTGCTAGCCCCTTTTATGGAAAATGAGACATCCAAGAGCAAAACGTTAGCCCCCCAGGGGCTTCTCCAACATGCCACATGTGCCACTGCTGCCCAGTCTGCCTCCAAGAATGACCATGAAGTTGGATGACATCATGGTAAGGGTGAGGGAACTCTGAGCCTTCCAAGGCCAACGTTCCACTGAAAAGGGGTCATTCCCCCTAGTCCGGGCTCTGCCGAAGTGCTTCTGGTGAAACATCCACTTCTTCTCCGGTGCAAAACCTCGGTCAAACACTGTCTTGTCTCTGCTCCTCTGACTGGTTCTCAACAACCATCTGATGGGCTCTTCAGCCCCATGGAGGTCCGAACTAATCATCTCCCAATGTGTACCAATCCAAATGGTACCTGTCCATCGGGCATGGTCCTGCACATCAAAAACTATGCCCTCCATGGGCTCATTATTCACAGGGATCATAACAATGTTAATCACATTTCATCATTAATATCATCAAACATATGCATAAAAACCCTGATATATCATTCAATAGCTCAAATACTTTACAAAAATCTACAATACAAGGTCGAGAAAAAGGACAAGATACCCTATTGGGCTAGTATCCATAAGGAAAGGAAAGTTTCCAAGGGGTTTCATCTAAGCCATGTAAATAAGGTGAAGTGGTTTAAGGGATGTCTAGACATACGGGTAGAGTGAGAGCCATAGATGCATGATATTACCTGTGGGTGCCTTTGTAGAAGACGAGCTATACCTATCATGGATGCAATTTTTTCCAAGCCCCCTTTTTCCTTTATTCTTTTCTTTATTTTCTTTTTCTTCTTCTTTTTTCTTTTTATTCAAGGGATAACCAGAGGACACTACCTTGGCGTGGTGACCAAAGTTGATAGTGTTACCCACAAGTACTTTCATAGCGATGATAAGGTTGGCTCATGATGAGACCCCCTTTCCCTTGACCATGCAACCAAAGGTCACTGCCCTGGCGTGGTAACCAGATGGTGGCAATGTCATGTTGTTAGGTATCCATGAAAGTAATAGGCTAGCTCATGATGAGACCCCCTATCCTCTTTATTAGGTCTTGTTTGTTATTTTTTTCGGGTCCCTCTTGTTTCTTACTGAGAGGATTTTTATTGCCTTCTTGGGGATCCCTGGGCGAAGCATCTCAAGATTTCATTTTTAGGATTTTATCTTTTACTAGCTACTTTTACCTTCTGGGACTTTAGCCCCTTCTTCCCACGAGATAAGGTGCAACCCCACAAACAGATCATCCTAATGCCCGAACAAGGGGAATGTGACAGATGAGCGGGAGACAAGATGGAAAAGTGGTGGTATGATGGGAACAAACGATGCCTCCTCAGAAATCCCCCAGTGGAAAACAAAAACCTATGGGTACAGGCTTGCTAGGGCACCCAGTCAATCTCCCCAAGCATGGTCAAGTGGGATAATGTAAGATCCAAGCAGTCATCAGAAATAAAAGGAATTAGATGCATACATTTAAAGGTTATAATGATCAAAAGTGACACATACCATGATACCTGGACCAATTACCTCATGGAGCAAGAGCCTTCTCCGACGCAAGACCAAGCCGATGGTGATGGATGTTGTTGCTGCTGACAAGACAAATCTGATGAAAGAAGAAAAGGATGGGCCCTCTAGGGCCATGCTCAGGTCAATCCTACTCTCAGTACTCCATGTGACTTGTGGGCCTCGAGACACAATCTCCTAGTTATCCCTAAAAATTGGGGATAACAAAGCCTAAGAATGTTTACTTAGGGAACAAGTCCTCTGTTTCCCTCCCTTGATATTGGTTAGATATTGAGACCCATTCTTGGTTCAAAAATAACTTATTTATGGTTCCCAAATTCCACTTTGAGGTGAATGATATGTTACATAGGTCATATGTGGTGGTTTGACTACTTGTCTATGGTTCTTGAGCTTGAGAAGCAAGTTTTAGGTTTGAAGACTCTTGTTTCCTTTCATCCACTATAGTCATGAACCTAATACCCATCCATGGTGATCAAGAAAACCTCATAATGTCACCCATATTTAACTTGGATGCCAAATACTCCCTAGAGAGGACTCATGTCATGGTTTTTAGGTGTTGTCGATGGTGGTTGAGCTCGAGAAGGTTTACTTAGGGATTTAGGCCATTGTTTCCAACTTGCCATGTTTATGCCTCTACAACCATTTTAAATGTACAAAACCTAATCATGATGCCTATATCGCTCTTAAAGGCCAATTAAGTTCTGTTATGTTGGTTTGAGGACTTTTTCAAGGCTCTTGATGACAACTTGTTCACCCATCCATGGCCTTGTGTGGTGACCCGAGGACTTGTTCATGGTGCTTGAGCTAGATATGATATGTTTGGGGCTTCAGTTGTTGTTTCCCTCCCTTGACCATGCAGATTAAGGGATTGAGGCTTGTTTCCCTACCACAAACATGATCAAGGCCTTAAGACCCATATGTATATATTATGAAAAGCATATAAAAGGTGATGGTCTAGGTGTTTTTCATGGCACATGAGCTTGAGAATATTCAATTATGGATTAAGTCCTTTACTCCCCCCTTAACCATTTTTAGGTGTTAAGACCCATTTCTAGGGAACACAAACTACTCATGGCCCCTGTATCCTACAACTTGGAGTCCTTCAAGGAAGCCTTACAAATGAGTGATGTGTTGGTTAAGGCCTCTCTACTTGTCCTTACT
>ML780908.1:818263-830553 GCA_009831015.1 Picea engelmannii
CCCTACCTCAAGGGTTTGATAGTAATACATGAGATTTTGCATATTGTTCTTCTATATCTGTTGTGGTTCTTTTGTATTCAGTATTGGTACTTAACAACGTCTATCGATATGAGTTGTTCCAACCATAGGTATCCTCTATGGGTAACTGCCATCAACTGCTTGACACAGTTTCTTACGTCCCGATCGCTCCCAAAGTGTGGGATGTTCATTAGGCTTAGAATCCCAGTTTTGGCCAGTCCAGCTACCCACTATTTTGGTTGGTTAATCAGTTCACCGAAGGGTCCTAAACCCACATTATCCAGATAAACTTTCTTGGAAAACTTCAGAAACTTGTCTGTGTCCATCACATCATGGTTTGAGTATCATAGTTTCTCCACGTGGCCTAACAGGTTACCTATGACACACACCCCTTCTGGAATGCGTGGCAAGACTATGGCTATGGTGGACTTCCTACGTGGTGATCTCACTACTGGCTGCTTGTCCTTCCACTGTGGTGGATGATTCAAGGTTCCAACCTCCATTGTTCTCTCTTCTACATACTCCTCTACCCGACCGGTGACATATTCCACTGTTCCCTTTGGTGGCTGCTCCGACGTGGTAGTGTGTGATCTTTTTGGTGTGATCATTTTTGTCTTGTGTGGGACCATCCCATTAAATCTCGAGGATTCTTCAGGGTTGTCAGAGTGTGAATGATTTCATGCATCCTGGGTCTGTTGGCTCTATCCTACTTCCGACATATCAATGTCCATGCCCACTGGTGTTGTTTTCTTGTTTTCCTCCACCACTGGTGTGGAGATTACTCATGTCATATCGAGTGAGGATATTTCATCCAAGTTGACAAATGTTGAAGGCCGATGTGGTTGTTATTCGCTTTCCTGTGGCTGTTGAGGTGCTCTGATGTTGCTTCGAGGTCATCTGTAGGTCTGGTTCGACGCTCCTAGCTTGGGTGGTGCCATGGTGGTAAAGGTATTCTCCTACGAGCTTAGTTGGTATTCTCGGCTCCGTATACTCTGTCACTCTGTGATTTTCTTAATTTCACAATAACCCTTTTGATCCCCACGTGCTTAATTTATATATGAATCATGTGAAGATTCTCGAAGACATTACCTGATTTGAATTTTAAATGAACTGGAACTTCCTGCATACTAATCATTGAACTCCCTTAACATCTCCATTTGACGCGATTAATGCGACGTCGCATCAATCATTCTTGTCATTCAATCTTGATAGCCACTGTCAATTGGAATCTATCGGTCATACCCACCATTTCCGTTGTTTTTGCCTTTTAGTGACCATTGGTCCTTTATCCATCACCCTAGCATTTCTAAGTGTGTGTGCTCATTCTCTTTTCGGCACACTACGCCTTTGTTGCTATCTTTTGATGTCTGACGCGATAATTCCTGTGTTTTTTTTTTTCAAGTGCTAAGAGGTCGATTGTCCATATATAGCTTCAATCGACCCCCATTGATCATCCCTCTGAGTTATGTTCCTCCTAAATCCTTCAATTGTACAACTCCCCCGTCTGTGATAGTATTTACTTCGTATGGTCCTAACCAATGCATCCTAAGTTTTCTTGGGTGTTGAAGAGATTTACTGTCGTACACCAAGACTAAGTCTCCCTTGAAAATTTTCCTCTTGATATGTCTATCATGCCAAGATTTTTCCCTTGCTTTTTGTACTTCTTGGTGAAACCCTACTAGAATCCTATCTTCCTCCATGATCATCAGTTGATTTATCCTTTCCTTTACTGCACCTCACTCTATCATGTTTGTAATTGCTGCTACGCATAGACCAGGTACCAAAAAATATAATGGCACCATTGCTTCTTGTCCATACGCCAATCTGAATGGTGTCTACCCTGTCAATTTTTTTGCATGTGGTCCTATATGCCCATAGTACTATCGGTATCTTCAAGTCCCAATGGTCCCTATTAATGTTGCAGATCTTTGTCAGTGTATTTTCTAGGATTTTGTTAAAGGCTTCCACTATTCCATTTTCTTGAGGATGATATGGTGTACTCTTTTGATGATAAACTTCAAACTCCTCTGTCATGGACTTAATAATGTTGTTAATGAAGTGTGTGCCTTGGTCACTCACAAGAATCCTTGGGCATCTAAATATAGTGATCACTTTCTCAAACAAAAAGTTTGTTGATGTCTCTGCGCTGCAATCTTTTACTGGTGCTGCTTCTGCCCATCTTGTAAAGTATTTTGTCATAGTGATAATGTACCTCACTCCTGACCTTCTTGCTGGTGAGTTAATTGGTCCTATAAAATCTATTTCCCATTTGTTGAATACTTGCAAGGTTACTTGTGGTCTCAAGGGCATCTCATCCCTTCTGTTTGGTTTACCAACCCTCTAACATACATCGCATTTCTGGCAGTAGTCCTTTGAGTCTCTGTGAATGGTCACCCACCATAGTCCTGTGCGAAATACCTTCTACGTAGTAGCTTTTCCTACATAATGTCCTCTTGTTATTCCTTCATGGAATTCTACTAAAATCCTATGTCTTTCATGTTCTATCATACATCTCCTCAAGATGTTATCTGCACCCATTTTGTATAAGTGTCCTGCAATCAATTCATAGTCTGCAAGCCTAACTACCGTATTTTTCTTCTTCACAGTGTTGAATTCTTGTGGTGCAATCCCTGTACTCAAGTATTGGATGATGTCTGCGAAGTATTCATAGACTACTTGGACTAGAAATAACTTTGTGTTGGGGAAGTTTTCCTCTAGATTTGTAGGTTCCTCCCCATTAGTGATCCTCGATAGGTGATCAGGTCCTGCATTCAACTTCCCTGGTTTTACTATCACTTCAAAGTCAAATTCCTAGAACAACAATAACCATCGACAAATTCTCCCCCCCAAAATTGCCTTGTTGATGAGGCATTTGAGAGATGAATGGTCTGTGAACATATTGAAATGTTTTCCCAGTAAGTAATGTCTGAACTTCTGAAGCGCGTAGACCATAACTAAGCCTTCCCACTCTGTGGTATTGTAGTTTTGTTATGATTCTGACAGTTTTCTACTAGAAATGCTATTGGATGGTCCAATTATCCTGCTCCTGGCTGTGCAAAAATATCCCCAAGTACTACAGTCGATGAATCTACATGCACATGGAATGTATTTTCCCAATCCGGGAATACTAGTATTGGTGCGATTACCATATTTTCTTTCAGTATGTCTAGTCTACGCTGGCAGTCCTCATTCCACTGAAACTTGGTGTATTTTATTAACAATTTCTCCATCGACGCAATGATCTGCGCATACCCTTTTATAAATTTCATGTACTATCCTGTGTGTCCCAACATCACTCTCAATTGGCAGACTAATTTTGTGGTGGTATATTAACAATTACTGCAATCTTGGCAGGATCTACTAGCAAGCCTTGTTTGCATACTATATGGCCCAATAATATCCCAAAAGGTGTTCTGAAGATGCACTTATTGATATTTAACGATATCTGACACTTCTTGCATCTTTATAACATCAAACACAAGACCTCTACATGGTCTTTCAACATACTATAAACTGTCCAATCGTCCAGATATACCTCTAGAAACTGGTGGATGAATTCTTTGAATGCATCTATGACTTCTCTAGAAAATATTGTTGGTGCATTCTTCAATCCGAACGTCATGACTATATACTGGTAGGATCCCCATTCCTTCAAAAAATTGGTCTTGTATCTATCTTCCGATGCTATCTTGATATGATGGTATCCTGAGAATCTGTCGCTGAATGAATAAGCTTCCTATCCTCCTATGTTCTCCAACACCTCATCTGTGAAAGGAGTAGGGAACAGGTCATGTAGGAACACATCATTCAACTTCCTCAAGTCGGAACATATCCTTATTCCCCCTTGTTTCTTATCCTGAACTACCATTGAGATTACCCATTCATATTACTCTACAGGTTTTATGATTCCAGCTTCCAACATCCTATCGATTTCAACTTTGAATTTTTACTTATATATCGGGTTTAGTCTGTATGGTCGTTGTTTGATCGGTATTGCCTCAGCTCTGAGTGATATCTTCATTTCTTATAGCTCTCCTGCTATGCCTTTCATTTATATGATGGTTTTTGGGAACAATTCATTGTACTCACGTAATAACTCTGTTATGATTTCCACTGTTTGCTCATCTTAGTAGTCTCCAATGCTGGTCATTTTGGGATTCTCAACTTTCCCGATGTTGAATTTATTTACCTTGATTGGCACAACAATTACTTTTGATTCCAAAGGTGGGCCTTCCACTTCTCTGTCACCTTCAACTTCCTCAATCTGAATATTGCATGGGTCATGTTCCTCTGGTGTTTCTTCCTGTACGTGGTAGCATTACAATAGTTCTTTTACTGTCTGTCTATTTTTTTGTTATTCTTCCGTCATGAGTTCAAATTTTGGTTCCTTAATGAATATCATCCCTCTGATTTGTTTAAGTGCTTCATCTATGTTGGGGTTATCATGCTCAAATGATAAAGTGACTATAAATTTCTGTTGTAATACTGTCTAGTTTGTAGTTCCTCTACGCAGTTCCTAGTCTGTATACCAGTTTGTTGGGATGCCTTCTAATGTGTGAACAAAATGATGAGGCCAATCCTTCGATGGTGTCATTCTCCATAGCGTTCTTTACTTCTCCAAGTGTTCTGTTGGTGCACCCTGTCCATCATATTTTTGCAGCTGGTTGCTTCCCTGTTCTGCGCCAAACCTAATTGCTTACATTGGTACTAGTCCTTGACTAGTTCTTTGTGCGCACCCCACCATCTTGCAGGTGTTGACTTGAGTGCTATATCCAGGGCTAAGAGCCTCTAATTTTCTAACACTTCATCTTTGTATTGTGTTAAGAATGCTTCTCAGTCATTGTCCCCATGGACGCTGTGAAGTTCCCTTATCTCCGTACCTACCCATCTTACTGTGTGGTCTATTCTTGCGCATCTTGTTGTGGAGACTTCGTGTAACCTCTGCTGCCAATTTTCTAAGCCCATATCTGAGTCTAACACACATGAGGTGATTCTTCTCCAACTGAGTACCCCGTTTGTAGTTGGGTTCACATAATATTCTTCTCGCACGGTTGTTCTGTACAACCGATTAATTTCCTCCTATTCCAAGCAAGTAGGTTCTACAAACCTTTCCCCTTCTGATGGGTCCAATGGCACAATGACCTTGTAGTCTCCTAAATCGAATGTCATATTCCTTGTATTTAAGTTGATTATGGACTGATTGTCAAACTCCCATTCCAAGCCAAACAATTCTGGGTAAGGTGTTGTGCCATCCACTATCTCTATTACTTCAAAGTCGGCTTTAGTGTGCCCTCCATCCATATCTACTGTCACTCCTTTTAGTTTTCCAATTGGTAGAACTCTGAGTTGATTTGCTAGTTTCAGTTGAACCAGTGAATATCCTATTGTGGTTTCTCCCATACATTGTCATGTCTTATTAGGTAGTACATTTACTTCAGATCTTTTCTCATCCAATGTCAATTATTTGGCCTTTGGGTGTGAACTTCCCTATTCAAACAATTTATCTCATGAATTGTTCGAACAATTTTATCAAACCCTCTTCATCTCATCCCACCTCTCCTTAGATTTTGTCAAGAATATTCAATGCCCAGAACAACAAAATCAACATAACCCATGACCAAACATGAGAGAGTTGTTAAGTGTGACTGGTTAAACAAATACTACGAACAACAAAGAGTTTTTTCTCATTCTGTTCCAGATGGTTATTCAAAATTTGAGACTTGATTGTTGGAGATAACATGGAATTCTCTCATACACGATATTCCTTTAAATTAACTATAAATTTGCAGCTTAAATAATGCCCACAATCATGCATTTTGAAGGGTATGATTTACCTTGTTTCCATAAAAGTCCAAAAAAATTTAGAAATATGATTTACCCAATATTTGCAAATTTAGAAATATATATTGATTTTTTCTAAACAAATAGGCGATGTTTCCCATTTACTTTCTCGTCATATTGACTATTTGTTTTTTGTGCTAATTATGATTTCATTTCAAATTCAAAAGATGTCGTCATGTAAGAAGAGAAGAAAAATGGAGGAAGAACTTGATTTCCCAGGAGCACTGTATGATGATAAGACATGGCTCCTAAAGAAAAGAGAAGATCAACTCAAGTGGGGTGAGGTCTTCCAGATGTTTAAAAAAAAAAATTTTCCCATGGATGTCAAATACCAAGATGATTTCCGAATCTTCAAGTATATTCGAAGTTCAGAACTACATAGGGTGGAATCTCATCCTGCAATGTTCCTTTGCACAGATGAAATTGTGTGGATTATCGAGCATGTGGACCTACAAAACAGATACATACTCAATTCTAGAGGGGATCCCATAGCGTCATTCCAAGCAGTTGATCTGGCCAAATATTATCATTTGGAAAATGGAGCCCAAAATTTGGACAAGGAACTACTCGGAAAGTTCCCACACAAAGCCAAGGACCTGTTCAAAATATGGTACAAACCAGATATAATTTTTAAGCACATGTGATCCAGGGAGTATCCAACTACTTCACTAAGAACGCCCTACCAATACATAGTGGCAATGCTTTTCATATTTTATTCTAAGAAGATAGATGCTTCCAAATTCACCTTGTCACTAATGCCTCTTATCTATTACTGCACATATGAAGGGATGAAATTCAACTGGGATGATATCTTATTGGTAAGCCTAGCAAAGACTATCACAACTATTAAGGAGACTAAGCCCGAAACATTTCTGAAATTTCACATTTCATCGTATCTATTGGATATCATGTGCGTGGAACATCAATACCGTAAGATGGGTTGGACAAGGCAATCGATAGACCCATCCATACACATTTACTACAAGGTGCTCTGGGAGCATAAGCACACAAAAAAATACCACAAGATATGCAACCACTTCTTTGCACCTTTGTATGAATTCATTTTCTATGCATCGACACCATGAATGACATATAAGGCATTATCAATAATAAAAAAATATTGGAGACTGGTATCTAATGGAACATGGGACTTACTTCAAAATATACAGAGCTACCAAATCTCCCTATCTACTCCCAATATTTGTCCCCGATAAATTGGTACTACAAGAGGTTGCCTACCAAATGGTTATCCATGGAGTCGGGGTGGCATTCTATTGCAACAAGAAATCTATTTGGCCCATGATCCCATTATGGATCGAATCATACTCTTTCAGGAGTATCAAGCAATCTCAAGCTGGAGTGGATGCATTTCTATTGTATGGCTTTAGAGAAGAAATATTTAGAAGGCATGACCCCAAGAAGGTGGTTAAGGAGTACTGCATCCAGAACAAGTATACTTGGGAGTACACTTCAACTATTTGGGAGGGAGAATAAATCCACTACGGGTCGCGGACTTATGATGAGGTCATTTCCAGAAGATAAGGAAAACCATCCTTCTTCAAACTTCTCTTGCCCTATTGTTCTTAACCCTTAGGTGTATGGGCATGTCTATATACGATCATGAACCTGATGAATTTTTATACATGTATATATATTGTTTAGCTTACTCCATTTTGTAATGTATATACAACTTGAAGGTGCACTGACAACAACAAATGCATATTCAACATTGTTCGAACCTGTCTGTGCATTTTGTAACTCTCCTACAGGGGCATGTGCACTGATAAAATATGCAATAATTGATTATCTCGAAAAAAAAAAACTCCAACATTTCAAATATAATATAAATCTTGTTTTTTGGTTTTTTAAAATAAATTGAGAGGGTACTCAATTTCATTAAGGAACATTTTTTTTATATAAAATTGGCAGGATTTACAATGTATTAAAAAATTGTCAACATTCAAAATAAATAAATATTTTTTTCTTATTTCGTATTTTGGAAACATAAATGCATATATAACTATCCACTTCCTAGGTGACAATGTCCGTTTTACAATTTTTTTTTGGTGTTGAAGATTTCTCGAGTAATCTCTCTTTATTTATTGTGGAACATGTTTATCACTCTCTCGCTTTTGTTATTTACTTTGATTCATTTAATTCAAGTGGTGACCCCAATGCATTTAATTGGTTACGTCAAAACTTGTTATAGAATTGGATACGCAGTACGAAAATGATCAATGATTTCCAAGGGTATATTGTCAAAATGTAAATGCCATATGTGAAGGGGAAGATAGAAGGTGGGCCATTCTGTTTACAATGGATATGAATCATTTTCAATGTAAATATCCAAGTATGGTGCTCCAGTTGCAATAACATTGTAACTCTCTACTATGCTTGCTCGATCTGTGATCGAACAATGGATTTGTTGTCGTTTGAAACATATACATTTCACATTCACTATGAACCATTACTAAGATAAAATGACAATAGCATATGCAATGCACATTGTAGTCAATTTGCAATGGGTATAAACAACAGACATGGGATTGACCATTGTCTGGTTACAAATGTGCCAACTACAACAAGTATCAACAATAATGCATTGCTTCTTGAACACGCCTTGGAAAGACATCATCATATACATCCTGTAAATGAGAAGGCTAAAATGTTGTTGTCAAATACTACTTGCACCTCTGATATGGCTTGCCATCAAACAAACACACATGCTACAAAAAATCATACACTTTCTTGTCACAATGTTAAAAAAATGATTGGTGAAAACAACAAATGTGATGACAGATTCCCCATCAGACATGGACTAAAAATACATGTAGATGAAAACTATACATATCCCATCGACCCAACAATGCCTCTTACTAAAATAACACAATTAACATATCCTATGATGGAACAGACACCTTCTTGTACATAAATTGAACAGAAAGGAGCAATAAAGAATACATCTATTGCGCACGTCCATGTAAAAAAGCATGTTGCACAAGAAATATATATGAAGTAGCTTTAGGACACGCTTAAGAACACATGTTCAATTTGTGAACAATCGAATTTTTCACACAACATTAGATGCTTCATCGAAGACTTGCAAGAAAAATATACAATCTTAACAACAACCGAAAAAACACTCTCTGGTAAGAAGATATGTCTCCCTTGCAAGAGAGCCCTCCAAAATGGAAAATTTACATAATTTGCAACACCTAAAAAAATAAGATGTAACATGCCATTACCAATTGAAAATATACTTTCGAAACTTGAATAGAGACTTGTATCGCTCAGAATTGCATTTACACAAATTAGGAAATGGGTTTACAAGCGATCCCAGATGGGATTGACATGATCAATTATCAATGTCCTTGTCCACATGTATGTTGTGCAAAAATCCTTGCTACAATTCATGGATGAAACAATGACAATTTCAGTTGCATTAAAAAGACGATTCCAATACAAGAATACATACCCGACCGGAAAAGTATGTGTAAACATTGTCATGAGAGCACTAAAATAATTATGTTCCAGATCTCTATATAAGGTTGAAAACATCTATATAAATAAGCAATGGATTGTTTTTTTTAGAAAAATACAATCACAACTACATAGACAATGACAATTTTGATTGTGGAAGTGATATGGATATAGAATCAGATAGTGAAAGACCAACTGAAACATTAGTAAATGGATTCATAGAGTCACAACACATTTACGATTTGTAAGACAAGATCATCAAAGTTGCACTTGCTAAAGGGAAACACCCACTTTGCATTTTCAAGGACAAATATGCAGAAGAAATGAAATTTTTGTTGAAACACACACTTACACTGAGAGGGGGGGTGAATCGGTGTCTTGAACTTTTGGATAATTTTCACATTTTTTTATTTATACTCCATATATTAATATCAATATTTATATTAATATCAACATTTATATAAATATTCTCCATTAATATTTAATCTCCATATATTAATATTAATATTCTCCATTAATATTAACATTTATATTAATATTCTCCATTAATATTTAATCCAATTTATCATACTGTAGCTTTCACGTCTGCCCTGTTTCATTAACTTTCATGCGTTATATTTTTGTGAATTGTGTTAGAACTGTCCGATCTTACTTCCTTTTCGATCATTCAATTCCCGTTGTTATTTTTCAAAACATCTTCATCCAAATTTTGCAAATTCCATCAATATGAAGGATTGCAGTCAGTAGACTTGTCTTTGACTCATCTTGCAGTCAATGGACTTGTCTTTGACTCGACTCATCAATATGCAGTCTTGTAGTCGGTTGACTTGTCTTTGAATCGACTTGTCTTGCAGTTGGTCAACTTGTCTTTGAGCTACATTGAATCTACTTCCATCTAGGTTTCTAGATAGTCGAGCTCTTTTTTTTTTGAATCAATTCGGCTTGTGACTCGATGGTATTGATGCTTCCTCACCAAACATCCACCATTGACATTCTCACCATCATAACTTGTTAAGGGGAATTCTTCTATTCATTCATTTTCATCAACCTTATCAACATTAACAAAGCATATATCTTCATTTCCTGCTTGAATTAAAATCTTATGAATTGTCTCTCTTTAACCTCTTCCTTAGATTGAATATACTAAGTGTATTCTAAGTCACTTCTACATGTGACTCTTCCTCTGTCTCTTCTTTGGACTCTTCTTCAATTAAGATCTTCTGAATCACTTATGCCTCAAGGTGATCTTCCTCTTCCTCTGATTTTATTACATCATTCTGTAATTCTGCCTCAGATAAGATATTATGAATTATATTACTGAGTTACTTCCTTGGACACTACTTTAATTAAAATCTTCAGAATTGTCTCTCTTTGGTCTCTGCCTAAACTCCCGTTAGTTTGTCGGTTCCGAAAAACCTCCTGCTAACTCATTGAACTTCAAATAGCGTTCAATTGTGTTTCATAATACTTGTGTTTCCATATTTTCCTATGCATATTCTATTGAGATCCGCATGACGATGACATTGCAAAGAGATTTAGTTACCTAAAAATAGTAAAATGGGAATTGCTACATGCTAGCGGTGATTTCTCATATCACACAACAAATTTCTTTTTCAAAACATGTAATAATAATTGACAAAGTACTCTCTTGCACGTGGATACAAATAAGAAAGGGACAATCAAGAGGAAGAAAGATATTAACAAGAGACGTAAAGTACAAACCAAACTTGGAGAAAATATTCAAATATGATATTGGATACATAGACTTCAAAAACATTCACATTTCTCTTGATTACCTACAATAGATACAAAAAAACATATTTTCAATGATACGACAGTTGGGGCCTCCAATATTTTTCATCACATTCACAAGCGTGGAGCATCAATGGACTACTTTGGTCTCTACATTGAATAAGTTGTATAAGAACATGGGAAAGGGAAAGCACATTGAAAAATTGGAAGACAATGACATTCATTACTTCATAAGAAAGGATCCAATGACATGTAGTTGTTACTATATACATAAAATAAATGCTCTAAAGAAATTGATATGTCATGACAAAACATTGTTCGGAAAAGTATCAAACTACCACTTTGTAACAGAGATCCAAAACAGAGGAAGCGAAAATGAAGATGAGCTAGTATGGATAGAAGATGCCTCAATATATGGAAGGGAAAGTAACTCATAAATTACAAATTTCTTGGACAAATACATAACCTGTGACACAAACCACTTGGATCCAACTCTTGCCAAATTGCATAAGAATTACCATACAAGAAGTTGTAATAAATGAAATAATTCCCACTATAGATACAACTTCCCCATTCCACCAATTAAAATTACAATAGTTCTTGAACTGATAAGCTCACTGAACAAAACTCTTGACGAGAAGTCAAGTTTTCATCTCCAGAGAAAAAAAATTATGACAGTCAAATGACCTTCGAAGACTTCCTAGTGGAAATGGAGCTAGTAGAAGATCAATACATCCAACTATTAGAATGTAAACTGAAACAACTGACAATCTTCCTGAAACAAAAGCCTTCACATATTTGGAACAACAGTTCTACAAAGAACATGCCAAATTTATGGAATGAAAACACATATGCACAGTACATTCTCAACGCATATGTTGCAACATCGTATTGCAGTTCATACATGACTAAAGTTAACAAAACTATGACAAATGTGTTCCGGAGAATACACAAAGAACATGAAAGGAGTGAAATTGATGCTATGAAAATGATACACACACTTGGAAATACATTACTTAATCTTCAACAAATGTTTGCTCAACAAGCAACTCACATAGCACTCTCTCTACCACTAAATTACAGTTCAAGAGAGTGTATATTTATAAACACATCTCCAATAGATCAACACACATTTATGCTTAAGCCACCCTTTCTATAAAAATAAGAACATGATAATTCATAAGATGTGATGTGCTAAT
>ML780908.1:830578-854581 GCA_009831015.1 Picea engelmannii
TCCACATACTATTAAGAATATCTTCCTTGTTGAATTTGTCTCCAAGTACAAAACAAATGGTACACACATATCGAAGAGGAAAAAACCAAATGTAATGTGGTTTGTCAAATACAACAAACACATTGACAATGGAAATTATTGTAGAAATAAACTATTTCTATATGTGCCATTCGAAAAAAAAGGAACATACATTAAAACATGACCTGCCTACATGGAAGGATGCTTCAATTTTCTACGCGAACACAATACAAATCAATGAAGCTAAATTTACATACAACATCAATCCAACACGGGGTGACCTCGAAAATGAAATTGAGCAATTGGATAATAACTCTATGGATATTGATGGTACATTCACAAAACGAGCATCGACTAAATTCCATTGTAAACTGTATGACTTGCAATGCCCTCAAGAATCAAATATGAAAAAATCAATTAACCTAGGGTTTTAAGTCACAAACCACCCATTTTTCCTTGACAATGAAGAATATTATAGATTTAGGAGATTGTTAAATAAAGAGAAACAAGCAATTGTCAAATACATCACCCTAAATAAATAAATGGACATCCACATGCCATTGTACTTGTTCTACACAGGTGGGGGAGGTACAAGCAAAACATTTACAACAAAAATGTTATTCCAAATGCTCATACAAATATATGTTGCGCACAATACAATTGACCCTTTGAAACCAAAGGGATTGATACTGACATACACTGGTAAAGCTGCTTATAATGCAGTTGGAACAACAATCCACTCCACATTGTTAATGCCCTTCAACAAGTCTCATTTATTTCCACTTAGCAAAGAAATGCTAAACACCTTGTCTAATTTTTACCAGGAACTACAACTTGTCTTCATTTATGAAGCTTATCTAATCAGAAGTCGATTCCTATTCAACATTGACAATAGACTAAGAAACATAAAACACATACATACAAAGTACTTTGGAAACATAGATATGGTATTTTGTGGTGATCTCTATCAAGCACAACCCATACAAGATTCCCTCACATTCGAACAACCTACCATGAACATGCAATCAATAACATATGACTTTTGGAAAGATAATGTGAAGTGCTATGAACTACATATTACAATGCACCAAACAAATGAGAAATTTATTGCAATTATGAATAGGATGTGCACAAATATCTTAAACAAGCAATGATTTGACATATATCAATATGAACTGCATGCGACCTTCCCTAAATGATCCAACGTTCCCTTACCTATTCTACAAAAACAAATATTTCGCAATGCATAACAAACATATGCTATCATTGATGCCTGGAAACGATCTTCTAATCGGTGCAATTGATGAGGAGGAAGAAAACCATGGAAATGTACCATATTATCAACATAAAACAACTTTTCCTTCCCAACATGTCATTAAATTAAATATGCTTGTTGAAATATATGCATGTAACTATGATTCACAAGATGGTCTAGTCAATGGTGTAGATGGAATAGTAAAAGACTACACTAAAACAAACTAATTCGATGTCCTATGGATCAATTTCTATGATCCACACATTGGTCATCACCAAGATAACAAGCTAGCTTACTTATATAGCATGGACATTTCCAAAGAGTTGATACCCATATTGCGCATAGAAAAAACAATATCAACAACAACAAAGACAGGCCATTTGAAGATCCAAAAATAATTCCCAATAAAACTTGCATGTACACGTACAATACACGGGTCACAAGGTTTAACACTTGACAATGTTGCATTTGACCCTTCTAGGATACAAATACATGGATTGGTATATACAACCTTATCTCGTGTAATAAACATATAATCTGTGTATCTGCTAAATTCTCTCAAGATGGATAACTTCAAGGTGAAACAAAAAATCGATACCGAGATATTGGAAGAAGACATGTCATAGTGTAATGAGAAGACAAAAAATCGATACCGAGACATGTCATAGTGTAATGAGAAGACAAAAAAATTGGAAAACTACATGTGCAATTACAATGCCCATCTGCTCCTCGACAAAACAAATCATGCACATAAAATGCTCATTGATCATATTTGGTCAAATGCAAATAATGAAAGATCCAAAATTTATACATTAAATACATATTGGACTGATCATGAAACAAATTTGTCACCTACTTGAAGTCTAAAATACACATAAATCCTAAAATAGACATAAATCATAATGCATTTTAGCATATGCATGTACATCATATTCACATATTTCCATATTCTTATTACACATTAACAAACTTTTATTTCATTCATAGTGAGCCAAAGCATATTTCCATATCTTTGTTACATATTTACAAACCCCTTTCCTTTGTATTGAATAAAAAAAGCATGTCACAGATGACAAAAGGTTGGTATAGTATTGATGCTAGATGTTTCTAATAAAAAAACAATACATCAACAACTTTCAATGCATTTGCATATTACTAAAATCTATTTTCATAATTATTCACTTTTCTTGATTGCTTTGTTCAATGTAGAATACATCAAACCAACTATTTGTCCTTAAAAAGATAATAAGGACAATAAAAAACATATGGAAGGAAAAAAAAAGGTACATATTTCCAACCTTCTCTGTATTTTATTAATTTGCAGTTCAATTTTCATTTGTTACTCTTCTCTTTTTCATATTGTTATATTCTCTATTGCCTTTTATACATCACCTTTACATCAAACTAAATAGAAAAAGTGGCGGGAAAGAAGAAATTATAAGCTACATCGGAGAAGAAACCCAAGAACAATGTTTGAAGAGAAGGTATGATCATAAAACTAACCCATCCAATATCTTCTTCCTAGTAAATTATATACATATGTAGATTCACAATGCATAATGAAACCAAATTATTAATTATATCTTCTGTGTATAGCAGCTTGTTTTTATCTTATATGTCTTATGTATGTCAAACTACTTCTTCTATCATATATATCTCATACACGATGTTTGAATGTTCAATACAAGAGAATCTGGACAAGCCATGGAAGCATTAGCAGTGAGGCATCACAAACACCACAACAACAACAATCACCTAGGTAAATATTCATAAATTATCTTCCTTTCAACATTCATAAACTGTCTTTCTTTTATACATGAAAAAACACAGAACGACATCTACTAATTCCATTCACAAATTATTATGTTTAGTACAAAGAAAATACCATTACCTATAACTGATGCAACCAACATTGCAAACTCAAGAAAAATAGCCAACATTATGCAACAAGAACAAAATGAAAGGTATGTACATAAACATGTGAACTCTCAATTTATGCAAAAAAATATAGAAGATGTTCTTCATATCACTTATTTCCTGCAATCTCCTTTTACTGGCCCAGGTTTACACCTCCGAATATTGTATCGATATAGGACTTGAATAGCTGCAGGACTGGGGAAGTGTTCATTGGAGACGTAATGGTTGTGTACAACACATATTTGGACAAAGAAAATAGACCATGTAAAATTCTTCGTGTTGATGTGATAGATGAACATGGCATGATGACAGTTACATTAATTGTCCCTACACACCTCATACAAAGGCATGAACAAAGGATTTTACCTAGGAGTGGAATATCTATTGCAAATTCCGAAATTCTACTAAAAACCAACTATGACCATGGTGATTGTGTTAGGATATTTAGACACTTAGGAGTTAGTTAAGATCTACTTGGTCTAACATGTGTTGTTGAACAAATTGCGATTAGATTATATCTCTAGATGAATCCAGTCTCGTAGAAACATTGTCTCCAATTTGTAAAGAATACACTTTCATACCAGAAACAACAATTAGACGATTTGCAGACAATATAGACATGTACCCAATTGGAACCATTGGAGTTGTCGTCACCCTCACTAGAAATGCCGGATTGCAGTACATGTTGCACATAAAGGATGGGAACACAGACAATGATAAGGAAACGATACAACCTCCAATGTTCATTCCTCTTTCTTTAACTTTCTAATATATATTAAATTCAGCTAAATAACAACTTTAATATTCCATGTAACAACTTCAATTGTTCAAAACATATCAACATTTATTTACTTCAATGGAACAACAACTGCAAACAAACAAATTCCCCATGATGCTATTTAAAAATATAACCAAGAGGAGAGACATAAAAGAAAAGGTGTTTCACACAACACAATCAATATTCATAACGAAACTCAGAACATAAGCAGTAGAAGATCTGGAAAAAATAACAAGTTCAACAAATGTTGTAAGTATACATGTACAACTTCATTTACAAACTTCATACACAAGAGTATTTAAAATTTTATACATGTATATATATATATATTTAGCTTACTCCCTTCTGTAATATATACAGGTTTAAGGTGCATTGACAACAACGAATGCATATTCAACACTGTTCGATCCTGTTTGTGAATTCTATAACTCTCCTACAAGGGAATTTGCACTGATAAAATATGCAATGATTGATTTTCTTAAATGTAATAAAAAAATGCCCTTTCACATATAAACATTGCCTCAATGCTATTATCTGCACCATTGACAACAAAACTGTACAGTGCACTGTCAGAGATCCTCTTTTGCATGATATACTGTCTAGCCTAAAAAACATGCCATATGAGATATGTCTACACAAAAAACCAACTACTATCTACATGTTACGTGACCTTTGAGTTCATAGTAGATTCAGTGAACGAAGACAATGTAGTCTTACAATAGTCCCTCTTCAACCTCTTATTCAGTTAGCAATTCAAAAAGTTGATGTCACTTGAATGAAGTTCAAAGGGAAATTTAACATGAAGAAATTTTCTAACTTATGGCCAATTGCATTAAATTGCCAATACATACCATACATACCCTACCCCCCTCTGGATTTGAACTTGTGACCTCTTAGGAGGAAACACATGTTCTTAACCATTAGGCCCACTCAGGATATATATATATATATATATATATATATATATATATATTTCATACTCTTTGATTATTATAAAATTGGAGATTGAGTTTGATCCCTCACTAAGTTGAAAAATGCATCAAAATTCAAAGGAAAATGTTGTACCATAATCTTTGCTTTCCACTATCTTGAAGACAAAGCATATATGCTTATTACTATATATATATTTCATACACTTTGATTATTATAAAATCAAAGACAATTTCTTTGTCTTTTTTTATAGTCATATTGAATAGTCTGTCTTTTGTTATTTACAATGTCAACCTTTTAACCAAAACTAAAAGTAAATCAATATTAATGTTCACTAAAATCATATGCTTACAAGTGTTATTTTGAATTAGCCTATATACAAAGTGAAATACAAATCTCTATCACAATTTAAGCTCATGCCAAAAATAAAATAAAAATTAAGTACAAATATTTTCATGACATCTTTTAACACTCTTCACTTGATTTTCCACTTTAAATTAGTTTTATTATATTGGAAAAACTATATCAAATGTGATAATAACCATTATATTGGAAAAACTATATCAAATGTGATAATAACAATGAACCTTCACTTAATGAGGTTGACTTGATTTTCCACTTTAAATTTGTTCTATGATACAAAACATTGACCTAAATTAATTAATGTGTAAAATGAACCTTTAGTTCATTTTACAAAGTGAAAGAATTTTTCTAACTTATTACCAATCCTACATTAAATTGCATTGCATCCTCTTTGTCATTTTGAATTAACCTATATACAAAGTGAAATACAAATCCCTATCACAATTTAAGAATTTAAAGTTATGCCCAAAAAAAAATATACATATAAATATTTTCATACAATCTTTTAACACTCTTCACTTGATTTTCCTCCACTTTAAATTAGTTCTATTATATTGAAAAAACTATATAAATATATCAAATATGATAATAACAATGGACTTCAACTTCACTTAATGAAGTTCACTTGATTTTCCATTTTCTATTATATGGTACAAAACATTGACCTAAATTAATTAGTGTATAAAATGAACCTTTAGTTCACCATCTGTCCTAAATACCAAAGTCAATGTCAACCTTGTATATAAAGTGGACATGATATCATTTTGATGAAGTTCCCATACAACCTTGCCCATAAAGAGGTATGTGCCATTTTGATGAAGTTCCCATACAACCTTGCCCATAAAGAGGTATGTGCCATTTTGCATTATAACTAGTAATCATCCAACAAAATCTATGGAATATTTTAACAATTATAAAGAGGTATGTGCCATTTTGCATTATAACTAGTAATCATCCAATAAAATCTATGGAATATTTTAACAATTATGAATGAAGAGAGTCGGGGAATATTTTAACAATTATAAATTAAAAGTTGTTAACCACCATGATAATCCAGGTGGTTGACCACCAGCATAATCTAACATATTAAATCTATGGAATATTTTAACAAAATCTAATTTTCAACAAAATCCATGGAATATTTTAACAATTATAAATGAAGAGGAATCTAACATATTAAATCTATGGAATATTTTAACAATTATAAATGAAGAGAGGAATATTTTAATAATTATAAATTAAGAGAATCAGGTTGTTAAACACCAGCATAATCAAACATATTCAGACGAAACAAAATCCATGGAATATTTTAACAATTATAAATGAAGAGAGGAATATTTTAATAATTATAAATTAAGAGAATCAGGTTGTTAAACACCAGCATAATCAAACATCTTCAGACGAAACAAATCCATGGAATATTTAAACAATTATACCTTCTAATAATGACAGGCGTGAGCAAAGAAGGACAAGTTACATACAACAAATAACAACTGCACAACAAAACAAATCAAAGCATATCAGAAGGATCAAATCGTTGGAGCTCAAGATTTATTTTGTACTTTTGCTTCAGAAAAACGATGCAGATCTATCGTAAATATATTCATGATGTCACACGCATGTGTAGAAGTCCTTTCATTTACCCATCTGGATTCAACTGGGCACTGGTTATTTTTAGTTTGATATGAAATGTCGTGTAATCAATCCACAAATATATTGTGCATACCCAATGGAAAAAATACGTGAAGGGAATTCAAACCAGTTACAACATTTTCGAGATAATTAAATTCTATCTCTGCACTTTCAATAAAAGGAGCTCCAAGAATATGGCTCACGCAAATTTTATATTAACAGAGAAAGAGTTCTGATGCGTCGCATGGTATACAATCCAATGACAAATTTCGAAATCAATGCTTTCATGTCTCAGTTTCTATTGTTAATGAGCCTTTACTGCTCATGGGCGCAGCCAGATCCGTTATTCATTTAATCACTGTGCCAAAGAATCATTTTCAATAAAGAAATTTAACTCACACCTAGTCCCTGTGTAACAGCCATTTGTCTCAGGATTGAACCCATGAAGGATTCAGTTTTTCATGGTGCAAAATAAACAGGCGAGTCTTGGATATTCTTCATAAGCCTTCAAAGAATTTTAAAATAAATTTTAGAAGTTCCATGTCGAAAAGTTTTCAAAGAGGTTGGAGATCACAATGGGCAGCAATGGAGAAAGCAGGCTCGAAAAATTTGCCACTTAATATCTGCTGAGTGATTATCTTGTTGGCTTCATCTGTCCAGTGAACTCCGTCCNTTAGAAGTTCCATGTCGAAAAGTTTTCAAAGAGGTTGGAGATCACAATGGGCAGCAATGGAGAAAGCAGGCTCGAAAAATTTGCCACTTAATATCTGCTGAGTGATTATCTTGTTGGCTTCATCTGTCCAGTGAACTCCGTCCCAGTTGACATAGGAGGCTGGATCAGAACATGATTCTGCAGTCACAGATCTACCATTGATGGTTCCTGTGGATCCACATTGAACTGCGTAATTATAGTTATATTTGCCCCCAACTCCGCAGCAAGCCCTAGTGGTGAACTTGAAACCTGTAACACAAAAATAACAGTGAAATCATTCAAATGCCAAACCTAAAATTTACCAAAAGAGTAGCTTGATTTCAATCATTCTTTCTTTTCCAAATCTAACAGAAATTTTGTCAAACGTCAGATTGAGGGAACTGTAAACCCTTAAATTTCTTCCAGATTAGCAAAAAAAAAATGTTGAATTTATCAACTTATAACTTACTGCAAACCAAATTGTTAATAGCATGATCAGAGTGATGGATACCCACCATATTTAGAAGGATCGACGAAGAAATCGTAGACAATATCATAGGTATTCACATATATAATAGTGGCGTCTGGGAGCTCCTTGCGTGTTACAGCGAGCTGCGCTCGTAGCATTCTGTTATAGAGACGGACAACATTGTTGTAGGAGACGGAGCATCCGTATTGATCAAAGTCATTAGAGGAATGGGGGAAAAAAGTAAGCCAGAAGGGTTGGCATCCCTGAGGACCCACATCCTTTACTAGAATTATTCTAGCGCCTTCGTTGTACAGAGCCTGAATTCGTTCAAACCACAAACAAATCTCAGTCCCACAATCAAAGTCAGACAACAAAATTTGCTCTGAAGAAATATAGAAAATATATATAAGATCAGACCTGCACAGCTCCTCTGATAGACCTGGCCACCTTGGGAAGAATCGTCCTTTGAACCTCAGTTGTATTAAGATGAAGATTCATGTAGCCGAAGCTGAAGTCGTTGCCTCCGATTTCTAATATATAAATTCCAGATCTGAAGGCGTCCATGGTAGGAAGGTAACTGCCATTACCATGAGCTCGGATGCTCGCAACAACTTGTTCCTTGAAGATCTTGTATTGATTGATCTGAACAGTAAGAGAAATGGGCGCAATGAAATTCGTTTCACGCACAGTAGCACCCGCAGCAGCAAAGTTGGCTCCATGCCCGAAATTCGAAGCCACCGACTGTAGATAAGGGCTCAGGAATGGCAATCTCAATGCTTGCGCTGTTAATCAGAAATACCCAAACAATGTAATTAGAATCTTCAAATTACTAACAAGTTTTTTTATCAAACAAATGCACGGTCCTGAAAAATCCATTTACCAAAAAAATCTATTGACAGTCTTCCATCGCTGTAACGATTCACTGGCCTTCCAAAGAAAGTTCGGCCATAGGGAGGATTCTCTGCGAGCATATTATAAGGGAAGATGTAATGAATTGCGCCTGTATCGGAGGTGGAGTCCCCGAAGTTAAAAATGGCTGGATAATCACAGCTACTATAACACATTGCAGGCAGCAATGCCATCATCATAATCATATAGACCCCATAGCGTTTAAACAAACGGGAAGCCATGAAAATTTTGTATTGTATTCTAGACACTGGAGCTTCGGATTGGAGTAAATGCATACGTTGAACATACATAGAACCATTATAAGGCCATGGCGTTATATCAAGTCTGGAAATGTGCGAGCGAGACACAACGGTTGAAAAGCGCCTTTCAACGGTCGTTTATGACAGCTTAGTCGTGACGGAAGATTGAGATAATATGAGCTTCACGGTTCCATCCACCGAATCATTTTGTATACTAAAAACGACAAATTTTTCAGCTTTTCCCATAAATATTATTAGATATTTAACTGTTTTTGTTGGCGATCGATGAGCGAGAAATCTTTGTGCACAAATTTTGACAGTGCCCACGTCGTTCTTTTTCGTAAATATGAAAAAGTTGACTTTGACTTTGCATTTCCAACTTAACGGTCTTGTTTTCTCATCATTGTATATCTATGTTGAACAGAGGTTTCGAAAACTGGGAAACTTAAATTGGGAAACTTGGGGAAACTTGGTAAACTAGAGGTTTTTCTCAAAGAAAAATGAATTTGGGAAGGGGAATAATATATATTAAAGTGTTTCCTTTTAAGAGGTCACAAGCTCAAATCCAGAGGGGTAAGGTATGTATACCTTCGTAGACTTTACCATGGGGTTCCTTGTCCCACAAATAAGGGGTTCTCATACACCAATTTGGTGGGCCTTGGCTGTGACCTTAAAAATAGATTATTATTATTATTATTATTATTATTAGTCCATTGTTCCACAAACAAGGGGGTATCATACAACAATTTGATGTGCCTTGGCAATGACCTTAAAATAGATTATTATTATTATTATTATTTTAGATTACAATGTATAGAGATATTGATACATTTTAAATCTTATTTCAAGAAAATTGAAGGTCAATAGAGGACAATGTTTTTCCTATTGCAACAATTACAATATTAAAATTACTATCATATTTGGAAAAGTTGGAAAAGGCCAATATATTTTCCCAATACCAAAATATGTGTGAAAAAGTTGGAAAAGACCAATTTATTTTCCCATTCCTATCATATTAACAATTCTTAACCTATTTTAGAAACTGGGGAATGAAACATTTAAGTAGGGTGGTTAAGTTAATTGAAAATGGAAGAAATGTTTTTTTTTTTTTTAATGTTATATAATTAACTAATAAAGAATTATTTGAATAGGCTTATAAACAAATTAAAGTAAATTTGGGAGCGACAATAATATATATTAAAAAATTATAAAAAAATATCTTAGATTACAATGATACTTTACATTATAATGTATAGATATTAAAAAAGTATAAAAAAATATCTTAGATAACAATGATACTTTACATTATAATGTATAGAGATATTGATACATTTAAAATCTTATTTCAATAAAATTGAAGGTCAATAGAGTACAATGTTTCTTCTATTGCAACAACTACAATATTAAAATTACTAATTTAATTTGTGCTAATAATTATATGAATATATTTAACACAACACCGAAACTTTAATATTCATAAATATTCCATTAGAAAATGAGAAACAAAATTGAAAATATATATATACAATTTTAATATCTTTTTAAAATTAAACTTTACATATATAAACTTTAAACATCTTTGTAAATTTGAAGCATTATTCTTTTTTTATTGGAAAAAACAAAATAGTACTCCTCTTCTAATATGAAAATACAATAAAAGTCAATGATATGGTTGGTTGATATCAACTACAGTGTGGAGAAAATGCTTTCTTGATATGATATTGATCTTTCATGTTTAGTTTGGGCTTGAAGGAAAACATACATGTATTAAAAAAAATTCATATCCGCGACTATAAAGTGAGTATTATTAAGTTTTTTTATTTAATTAATTTTTGAAATAATATTTACTTGTAGTTTAGTCTTAGTTTTATAGTGATATTTTGAATAGATATAATGAAAATATTTGTAAGAAATTATGTATTTGTAATAATGGAATAAATATATTTGCATTTTAATTTAATATAATTCTAATTTAAATCTCTTCGTTTAGGAAACCAGCTCCCATTTATTCGGGAATGAGTTTTGTTGAGATTTTTTTTAATTTGTTGAAATAGTTTTTACTACTTAAATTTTTTTTTTGCCTAGTCTAAACATTATACATTTTTCCCTTTTTAAGGGTATATTTTCCTATCAATATTTATTGAAATTTGGTAAAAAATTGTTGGAACTCCATATAATCCTAGTTTTCAGGGTGCTGAATTCATTTATGCATTAAAAAATGCAATTTAAATAAAAATGGTGATTCCACCAAAATCTGTTTGGTGAAAAAGTTGGAAAATGCTATTCCCATTCCTATCATATTAATAATTCTTAGCCTATTTTGGAAACTGGGAAAGGAAACATTTAAGTAGGGTTGTTAAGTTAATTGAAGATGGGAGAAGTGTTTTTTTTTAATGTTATATAATTAACTAATAAATAATTATTTAAATAGGCTTATAAACAAATTAAAAAGGTTTGTTTTGCTGGTTAAGTTGTACTATGGTAAGAGCATGTGGTGGAGGAGGTTATGAGATATTGCTTTATTGTCAAGTCAAGATTAGACACAACAATAAGGGTTTTTAATGGAGATCCCATAATGTTGCAATAAAAAGTTTGATAGTTAATCCAAATGAGACATGTGCCAAGAATAGTGCACTTGTCATATATAAGGAGAATCGTTTAAGGGCTATTGGGTTAGAGGAAATATAAGGTCATAGTTATGTTTGGGACATTTTTTTGGGATCATGCGTACAATTCAATTATAGGCTAGAAACAACTAGTTCAAATGAGATTAATAGTCCACAATGCATAAGATGACACCATGTCAACAATTTTCTAGTAGCGATGACTCATTGGCTTTGCTTTGTTTGTCCTTTGCTAAGTTATATATGTTCCACGACTCAACCCATGTGACTTAGGTTACATCCTATAAATTTATCAATTACCCTATATGTTAAAAGACAAGCATGAAAAATGTGTGTTTCCATTCAAACCTTCAGTTGAGTATTTTTTATTTAGTATCAAAATTTAATTTGTTGAGACTTGAGGTAAATATGTTGACTTAATCCCTACCTCTGTTTATCACCATGATGCAGGCACTCCCAAAAAAAAAACCTATAAAATAAAAAGGAAATAGGTTTAAATGGTTATCATTAAAACAACGACACTATAAGAAAAGATCCTACTTACAAAACCTCCCCATTGTGAGTTCTATAAAATTGTATATAATATTTTATGCAAAGTTAATTTAATTGTTCAAATTGTTATGTATGAGAAGAGGTAAACAATACAATAATTTTGATTATATCACAACTTTCTTGTTGAAATTTATGTTGTTTAAATATACATGATTTGTTTTTCCACTACTCAATTTATTATGTATGAACACATCTCGTTAAGTCAATTCATCCTACTTCAGAAACATTTGAATTCGTGACTCTTAGCTCTCAAAACTTGCAGAGAGGCATCATTATTAAATACAATGATTAGGTATTTTGACCTGAAGGGAAGTTCTAATAAAAAAAGATATGTGATTCTGTTGGCCCTTGGCTATGGAAGAAAGCGAAGATTAAGGAAGAAAGGCGAAGTACGAACTACGTGGAAGGCACAATGACTGAGAATGGGTCAAAGTGGTCGAAGAAGCAGAAAAGAAGGAGCGAAGTAAGGGAAAACGAGTTGTTGAACGAGAAGATCGAGGAAGAGAGATCAACAAGGAAGATGGATCGTGGACAACTCAGCAAGTGAAAAAAGCCACCAACGGATGCTTTGGAGCACCTCGTGAGAAAGAAGGAAAGACAGACTGTCGAAGCCCTGAAAACGCTAGTCAAGTTGACCTAGGGTTTTATACACCTAGGGTTTTGGATCTAGGTTTTGGATACCTAGACGTTGTCACAAAATGTATAAATAAGGACCTAGATGAGAGAAGAGGGATTCATCATTCCTTGTTGGTCCTAAGTTGGTCATTGTGGGTTAAGAAAGTGATTTTTTTTTTGTGAGGAGAGCATTATGTTGTGAGAATACTGTTGTATTGTAAGATCTTCAGCTGGGTGCGAGGATCAACCTTGTAGCTGGGTGCACAAGGAGGGGAGAGAAGGAGATAAAGAGAGAGAGATCTGCAAGCTAAGTGCGCAGATAGAACTGTATGTTTTCATATAATATCAAGAAACACAGTTCTGTGGACGTAGCCCTAGGGAGAGGGTGAACCACATATATCTTGTTGTTCTCTATGGTTGATGTTCTGTACTTTTCCTTCTGTTATTCTATTGTTGCATTATTGTGCTAGATTTGTGATATAACTGTGCAAAGTAGACTTAAGATGGTAAATAATAACTAGATCTCTATGTGTTGTTCTTTTGAATCCACTTACATTTCCTCTGGTTGTAGACACCCGTGTCTTGCATCCCCCTATTGCTACTTCGGGTGAGACTGCATCTGCTCCACAGGTGTTGCCGAAAGGGCCAGTAGTTAGGGCTTGTTGGTGTGCTATTAGAGTTGAACCCTGGGTCTGCCTCTGTGCCAACAAATGGTTCTGTTTCCGGGGCCGGGATCTTCTTGAGGCAATGTCCAGGTGGTTTCCAATGAAGACAGAGATTCAGAAGTGGATAGAAGAACAAGAGAAGGAATTTGTTGAGGCTTATAATAAAAACCCTAATATAAGTACAAAGGATTGGTTGGGAAGGTATATCTTTACCGATATACATGAGATTTTCTTTGGAGGAATTCATAAGGAGCTATACAAGTGGTTAGCCAGATTAGCAAATACCCAGTTTGAGATCAGATCTAGACCACATGTGGTTTGGACGTCGACGCTAATCAAGAAGGTCAAGAGAGTTGATAATGCTGTGTCAAGAGCAGTAGATCACTAGTTTGATAGCACCATTAGAGGGTACATTACCGAGTTTTCTATTGACAGAGTAGAGTCATATAGCCAAGTAGAGAGGTATTTCTTTAAGGGACCTAGAGGAAAAATTTTACACTTTTTGAAGTTGAAGATCAATATGCTATTGCATGAGAATAAAATCTTGAAGATACAATAGTTGGTCAGATCGAAAAGCTAATGTTCAAGAATTCAGACAACGACAACGACATAGAGGTTGGACATACACGCAGTGGGAGAACCTTTAAAGAGGTTCCTCTGGTGAACTTGTTTGAGTCGAATCATGAACCACTAGTACAGGATGAAGGGTTCTACAGTGGAGAAGAAGAAGAGTTATTGAATGAGGAAAATTCAGAGTCCGTTGGGGCAGAGGAAGAAAAGATTGAACCTCTCTGAGAAGAATCAGAAATTTCAGGAACTGCGCCGATCATCGAAGTAAGTATTATTACTCCTCCTATTGTTTTAGCAGTGTTAAATAACCAGAGTAGCCAGAGTTATCAGGGCACTCAGAGCACTGTTACCAGTAGTTCAATACATAGTTATTCAAGAAACCTAGGAAGATACATGGCAGATGAAATGAGGCTACCTATCTTTAGAAGAGATGGATCTAAAGATCCTGATCAACATTGGTTCTTATGAGAAGCTGTATGGCCTATTAAGCAAGTCAATGATGAAGCAATTAAGAGAGCTTAGTTTAGTACTAACTTAAGAGACCGTGCACTGAGTTGGTATATGAATTTTGTTAAAGGAGTTGCACATCCTAAACCGCTAAACGATATCAAGACTGCGTTGAGTGCAGAGTTCAAGAAACCTAAGTCGGAGTCGTAGTGCATTACAGAAATGAAAAAAAATCAAGCAGAGATTCACTGAACCTGTTTGGGAGTTTGATCAAAGGTTTAAGACCTTGATAGGCCATTCAAGTTTTCATATCCTAGACGATCAAAACAAGGAATGGTTCATTGCTGCCCTCTTACCACATATCAAAGTTCCTCTGATGTAACAAAAGGTTTCTTCACAGGTTGAGGCGTTGGAGATCGCCATGAAACTAGAATCAACCCCTATGGGAGAATCCAGCTCAGGTATGAGTCAAATTTTGAGTCAGCTAACTAGCTTATCTTTGCAGGTCGAAGATATGAAGAAAGACAAGGGAAGAGATAAAATAGAGGACATATGGTGTATCAGATGAAAATCAGAAGGCCATGATAAGGAGCACTGTCCCCTATTTCATGAGTACTTGGCCTCTAGAGCTCTGAGCCCTTTGAAGTAGGTTACTCTACCCTAGTGTGAGGTATGTAGAAATAGACATCGCCCAGGTGAATGCTATTATATGAAAAAATATGTCCACACACCTATCAATCTTTACTGTACATTCTGTAAATCTATGGGGAATGATGAGAAGGATTGTAGGTCTTATGATCTCTTACACGAAAGATTGCTAGATACATATAGGATTCAAGGCAAAGTACAACAGGAGGGAAATGCTACGTAGTTTAATTCTCTAGGAAGAGGAAACTTCAACCCTCGCGATGGATTTAGAGGAAGAGGACGAGGAGGAGGCATGGTTCGAGGTTGAGGTCAGATCATTTGTTATAACTACACACATCCAGGACACTTGGAAAGGGACTGTCAGAACCCTTGTACTACTTGAAGCTACTGCAACTCATTTGAACATGTTATTGAGGATTGTTCAACATTGTTAGCCAAACTTCAGAAGAGACGAGGAGGAAATCAACAAGTACAACTAATCTCAACAAAACCTTGCAGAGAGGATCCCAGAGTCGTTGTTATCACTAGAGGAGGCGCTGTTACAGGAGAAGATAGGGTGACTCCAGGGAAGACTACAAAAGAATCAAGGGTCAGAAGAGCTGCAG
The DNA here is from genome assembly GCA_009831015.1 of Picea engelmannii. NCBI lineage: Eukaryota > Viridiplantae > Streptophyta > Pinopsida > Pinales > Pinaceae > Picea > Picea engelmannii. The sequence goes on from ML780908.1 coordinate 846,506, forward strand.
AGAAGACACGAGTGTTTTATCCGAGGGAAGAAAAGTAGATGCTTGAAGAGGCAAGAAGAGCATTTGGAAGATATCATGCTTCTTCATCAAAGACACAACTAGAAGTGAGAGAATGTGGGATGCCTCTGGCATTCGATCAATCTGCATCACCTGGAGAAGGAAAAGAGGTGAGCAAGCTTGTCAGTTTCTTGTATACATTCATTGATTTGATTAAGGATGAAAGAGTTGTGAAAGAAATACAACACTTGATAATACAGTTTGAGTAAGGGAAGGTAGACCCTCTGTTGAATAGAGCAATACATCAAGTATCCAAAAAGAGAAGAACAAATAAGGAACTACACCTTAATGCTCAGATTGGAGACTACGACATAGATTATGTGGTCCTCGACTTGGGATCATAAGTCAATGTTATGACGAAGAAGACCTGGGCACTGATGGGAAAACCTAAGTTGATTTAATCCCCTATCAGGCTTAGGATGGCTAATCAATAGGCAGTAATTCCCTTTGGAAGATTGGAGCATGTCCCTATGGACATCGACGGGGTAAGGACGTTTGTAGAATTCGAAGTAATTGAGATAGTTGATGATAATTGTCCTTTTCCTGCACTATTAGGAATTTATTGGGATTTCAACAATTCCACTATTGTTGACTTAAAGAAAAGAAGAATCACATTTGAAGGTGATGGCCTTAGGGTCATTGCACCTCTGGACCCTGATGAAGGTCGTAGATACACAGAACCCATTAGAGAAGAAGACCGTGCTTATGAACTAGAGAATATATATAAATTAATAGCAAGACAACATGATTATATTAATCCTTCAACATATGGGAACTTAAGTTGGCGAAGTGAGAATGCATGCTCATCAGATTCAGAAGAAGCACTAGAGAACTGGCAGAACAAAATGTATGAAGTTTCTGCACGGAGGTGTGCCAGATTGACCAGAGAAGTTCGTTGGATTGGCACAAAAGTAAGCAATCTGCTCACATTTGATGGTTTAAATCATTTAGAAACATTCTTGTCATAATTTCAAGAAATTGTAACAATACAACAACGACTGTTGGTACTAGAAGAAGCCTTGAAAGCAATGCCAACGAGATGGTGGGGAGTTACACACAAGAAGAACATCGCAGAGTGGATGCAATGTCACACTTTGATGACAGTGCACTTTTCAGAACAAGCTAAAGGGTGTGAAGTTCGATACACAGGTCAGAGCTGCCCAAAGGGCCATGTGCGAAGTTATGAGGAGGCCTGGAGCAACATTCCTCAAGAACAATGGGTGCATAAATTCATTAACACTTTGGACACAATGCCTATCAATTGGTACCTTCAAGCAGAACTGCACCTCACCACTACAGATTGGCATGGTATGACTCAAAACTTTGTAGCTACATTTTTATTTGAAAGTCAGTACCCCACAGTAGATCAGGATTTACAAGTTGTAAGAAAAAAATTCTTTGAGGAGGCACCTAACCTCCCTGTGGAGAAAGAAGAGGATGAATGGACTGCACCTCTTCAGAAATTGCAAGGTTGTTACAATATCAATGTTGATGAAGACGATTATCCTAGGAATGTGAACATTGCAGAAACTGAAGGATAGAGAGACATAGAAGGACCAAGATTCAAACTACCCTTCATTGGACAGCCAATAAAAATCAATAAAGTTAACATTGAAACAGAGCAAGCACCTAAGCTCGAAAAAGTTGGAGATTATTGGGATGATGCCACTATTGATAAGATCACAGAACTATTGCATGAATATTAGGACTTGTTTCCAACCAAGTTTACCGACATGAAGGGCATTAAAGGGCCCATGGGAGAAATGAAGATCCCCTTGAAACCAGATGCAAGGCCAGTCAAGAAGAGACCTTACAGACTGAATCCCAAATATAATCATAAAGTTAAGATTGAATTAGACAGAATGATGGAAGCAGGAATCATAGAACCTGTTGAAGGATCATAATGGATTAGCCCTATGGTGGTCCAGGGTAAGAAGTCAGGAGATATCAGAATCTGTGTAGATTTAAGGAAGATGAATGATGCATTCTTACATGATCCATTCCCTACACTGTTTACTGATGAAGTGTTAGATAATGTGGGAGGACAGGAAGTTTACTCCTTCACAGACGGATTTTCAGGTTATCATCAGATCAGGATTGCTAAGGAAGATCGCCATAAGACCACATTTGCATCATAATGGGGTTCTTTCCAGTACACAGTGATGCCTTTTAGATTGAAGAATGCACCAACCATCTTTTCTAGGGTGGTGGTTGAAGCATTCAAGAAATTTTTACATAAATTTTTGGAAGCATATTTTGACGATTGGACTCTTTTTAGCTTGTTGCAAAATGATATTGAATTCTTAGGACTAATGTTGGATAAGTGCAGACAATGCCATATTTCCCCGACCTGAAGAAGTGTATCTTCTTCTCACCCTTTGGAGTGCTACTAGGACATATTGTGTGTAAGCAGGGGTTATTGGTAGATCCTTCCAAGATTGCCATCATTGTTGACCTACCTCCCCCTACTTCAGTTAGACAACTGTGCACTGTGCTGGGACATATAGGATACTACATAAGTTCATCAAGGGCTATGCATAGATAAAAACACCTATGAAGAATTTATTAAAGAAATATTGTCAGTTCCAATGGTCAGAGGAATGTCAGCAGAGCTTCGACACATTGAAACAAAAAATGGTCACTGCACCTATTATAGTTTTCCCAGATTGGAGTAAGGAATTTCATTTACATGTCGATGCTTCATCTATTTCATTAGGAGCAGTGTTAGCACAACCAGGAGCAGGAGATATTGACCACCCATTAGCCTTTTCTAGCAGGAAGCTCTCTACAGCTGAGATAAATTACACAACCACTGAGAGAGAAGGTTTAGCCATGGTGTATGCACTACAGAAGTTCTGACACTACTTGTTGGGAGGAAATTTTAAGATGTTCACTGATCAATTTGCACTGAAGTACCTAGTCAACAAGCCAGTGTTGGGGGGAAGAATATGCAGGTGGATACTGCTGTTCTAGGAATATGATTTTGATATTGTGGTCAAGCCAGGGAGAATGAACAAGGGACCTGACCATTTGTCCAGGTTAGAACATGGAGAGGAACCTACCATTTTGGAGGATACACTACCAGATGCACAGTTGTTGTCCATTAAAAAGGTTGATGATCACTTCACTGAGATAGTTCAGTTCATGTCAATAGGAATGGAACCTCATGAATATACAGTCATTCAGAAGAAATAACTGGTAGTTCGTGCTACATATTTTTCACTTATAGATGGACAACTTTATAAGATGGGACTTGATGAGATCCCGAGGAGATGTGTTATGGAGGCAGAAAGACCACTGATTCTGGAAGAGGCACATGAAGGCATCACAGGAGGAAATTATGCAGGAAAAGAAATAGCGCAGAAGGTTCTCAGAGCTGGCCTCTAGTGGCCTACTTTACACAAGGATGCTAAGGAATACTACAGAGCCTGTGATGTATGTCAAAGAGCTGGGAAACCTTCTAGAAGAGATGAGATACCTTTAGCACCGCAACTAACATTACAATCATTCGAGAAATTGCCCATTGATTTTGTGGGACCTATCAACCCACCAGGAAAGCACACAGGAGCTCGTTACATCATCACTGTGACAGAGTATTTGACTAGATGGGTAGAAGTAAGATCAGTTAAGGACTGTAGTGTAACTATAGCTGTGCGGTTCATATTTGGTGATATCATAACCCGATTTGGATGCCCAAATATCCTTATGAGCGATCAAGGCACACATTTTATTAATAAGAATATTGAAGCCTTAACTCAGGAGTTTGAAGTTCATCATCATAAAATATTTCAATAAAATGTTGGAGACAACGTTGACGAATATTTGTAGTGTGAATAGAGATGATTGGGACTTGAGAGTGCCAACAATGTTATGGGATTATAGAACCACTTGCAAGAAGATGATAATGCAGAATCCCTTTAAGTTGGTTTATGTTCTAGAAGTAGTCATACTTATGGAATATTTGGTTCCTAGTCTAAGAATCGCAACATTCACATATATGGATGACATTGGCGCTATTCAAAACAGGCTCGCGTAATTGGTAGAACTAAAAGAAGACAAGTTTATTGCAGGATTCCATCAGCAAGTACAGAAGGAACGAGAGAAGGCCTACCATGAAAGGCATATCAAGAAGAAAGCATTTAGGCAATGAGATCTAGTATTGGTATATGATAGCAAGTTCATGAAGCATCTAGGGAATTTTAGGACACATTGGCTTGGGCCATATGAGGTTGCCTATGTTACAGAAGGAGGAGCTACACAGTTGAAGACTTTGAATGGAGAATGGAAGGAAGGTTTAGTGAATGGGAGCCGGTTGAAACTGTTCTATGACAACCAACTACCTCGCAACTCTCAGTAAAAGCATAAAAGGAAGGGTCTAGGTACCAGGTGCAGTTGAAACTGGGTACTGGACACAGAAAAGACATTCTCCACAAGGAAGGGAGGGACAGAGAAGAAAGCACAGGCTTCTCTGTGCAGTCTGAAGTTGAAGCAGCACAGAAGGTTATGACCTGTAGTGCATCGGGTCAAGTCACATGTGAGTGTTGGGGGCCTGTTGGCACTTGGTTATGGAAGAAAGCAAATATTAAGGAAGAAAGGCGAAGTACGAACTGCACGGAAGACACAGTGACTGAGAATGGGTCGAAGAAGCAAAAAAGAAGGAAAGAAGTAAGAGAATGTTGGATTACTAAGAGGGGGGGTGAATCAGTAATAGCGTAATTATAATCCTTTTTCTTCAAATGTTATATCAATGTAGAATTATTATCCAATAATGAGCAGTAAGAAATAAACAATCCCACACATACATAGTACACCAGTGTTTTACGTGGAAACCCAAATCGGGAGAAAACCATGAAATGATTTTTCTTATATGTCTTGAAGAATTACATTCATTAGAAGCACCAACTTCCTTTGTTTTCCAGCTGCAACTAGAAGGAGGCTCCAACCCCTAGTTTCTCAGGCTACAACCTGAGGGAAGCTCCAACTCCCCAATTCTTTGGCTACAACCAGAAGGAGGCTACAACCCCCAATGTTCTCCGGCTACAACCGTAAGGTGGCTACAACCCCCTTGTTGTTGGGAAATAATACCCTACGGACTAACAAGCTAGGGCTAGACTTGCATGCAGATTTTTGACCTTTAAGAAATGACCTTTTAACCTACCACCAAAAACTTAAACCCCTCTTTCAAGACACATACATGGAAAGGGACTACTAACCTTTTTACTGATGTTTGGTGTAGATCCTCCGTTGCGCTTTGCCCAATTACTTGCGTTGCTCCTTCCAAAGTTATCCTGCAATTAAGACAAAACACTACGCATGCATGCTATTTTTCTACTTGAGGGTTAGAAATTAAGCATAAATTACATAAATCACATATAACTCATGCATTGGGACGGGAAAAGTATTCTTTTATTAATATCAAGATGAATCAACTTACAATAATGATAGAGACCGACCACCGTTCCTTGATCCTGATCCTGGGCTCCTCCTCTTCTTTTGTCCTCCAACTGCTTTGCGTTAATTCTCCTTAGGCTTGAGGAAAGGCTAAAGGGTTGGGACAAATTGATTTGGCAAATGGGCATATTTTCTTCACTATAATTTTCCTCCTCCAAATAGTACCTCTACCCCTTCTTTTATAGGCTAGAAGGAGCTAGGGTTTTGGACGAACTCTTGGCCATGCATGGCTGGGAGTTCCAGTTAACTGACCCATAGCTTTTTGTCCCATCGGCAACTTTCCTGTTTTTGTGCTTTGTTAGGTAAAGGTGGGCTGTAGAAGGCCTGCCAGCGTTCAAACGCGTGCAGTAGTGGGTTAGGGGGCGTTTTCCTTACCTAAGAGGATTTTTGAAGAGGTTGTTCAGCAGATATTTTGGCAATGAAGGGATATGAGTTGGCCTGATGCTAGGTAAGCATGGATGGTGCAATTTAGGGTTATAATAGATGCCCCCTAATGTGTGAGGTCAGAAGAGCATCTGATGGCCGAAATACATTACCAATTCTTTACCAATCTGTACTGATACGCTGAATGAGTGAGCCCAAGAATCAGGAATCATGAAGTATCATCTGCAAAATACCAAATGTCTCACCGAGGCGGGCATACCCATGCTCGGGATAAGATAGAACCATGGCTACCAATCAAATACACTGTAGATCCATGTCAAATAACTATAAAGAGTAGCCACGAACAATACACAACGTAGCTACATTTCGAAATCAGAAAGATATACATAGAAAGTATCCATCTCCCAGAAGCTGATTCGGCCTAATGACTGTACTTCAGAGCTCGAGCAACAACTTCAAAGTCTTCTAAAAATCGGGTAGCAGTGTAATATGAGTGTATGACTGCACTACCCAGAGGTCTTCGATGGCTCATCGGTTATGGACTTGATAATCTTGATGATTGGACTGAAGGCTTCAATGATTTCGAACAAAGACTTGATTGGACGTTCAGGATGGCCGGGTATGCAGACAAGAGACATAATGCAGAGGGGCCGACTTAGGCTTAGTAAAAAAACTTCCCTTGGAAAATAACACGACAAGTGATAAGACTCAGGCAACATATCTTTTAATCATAAGTCTAAGAAGCAGGAGGCAACGCAAACTCTCCATATGTCTGGAAGAGTAACCAAACGGTGGAGGACACAAATCTACATAGCGAGCAAAGCTTCCTAAGGTCATACGACATCCCATAGTTTGATGATCAAACAGACAGATGTGCTTTATCCAAGGGCGACTCATTATGCTGTCAATAAAGAAAATACTTTTCCCATCCTCTTTTTGGGGTATATTTGTTTTTTTTTGTTCTTTTTGATGATTTGTGAAAAAGAATAAAGGAATATTACGTTACAATGGAGGAACGAGTACTGCAAACATACAAGCTCAAGGCACAAGGACAAGACTGATGTTCTAGGGAAATAATACTCGAGAAAAATCCTCTAGTGGCCAAAGGTGTTGAGACGCAAAAGCAAACTGTCACAAGGCTGATGGGTAAGGTATGCAAATGCGGTTGATAGAACACACAATGGTAACGTCATTCGATGTAAGTTTAACGAGCCTAGAGAAGGGAAGCTCGGTGGTTTTTCATATTTAGAGAGTATGAAAAAGCATAAAAGGAAACTCCATTGGGGTACCTTTTTCGAAAATAGTCTAATCGGTTCGAAAAAGGGATAAACTAGCACCGATTAGACGTCAATTCAAAACCATTTTAATGAGTGTGAAAAGGACAAGATCACTCGGCTATTTTTTCACTTTTAAGGAGTCTGAAAAAATCTTAACTATGGACTCCGTCAGGAATATTCTTCTGGGCCATTTTAACGAGTGTGAAAGAATAAGGTCACTCGATGATCTTTTCAATTTTAGGGAGTCTGAAAAAATCTTAACTATGGACTCCGGGGGGGTTTCTTTTTCGTACATTTAGTCCCTCAGGCCTGAAAAAGGAATAAAATTATACCTGAGGATACTCTTCTAAAGAATGGGAATTCAATAGAGTATTCCTTTGTTTGTACAGTTGACCGTCCGGACCAAAAAAGGGGTAAACTACTGCCGGACAGACGTGACTTCAAATTTCAGTTTAACGAGCGTGAAAGGTCACAAGATCGCTTGGCAATCTTTTCATGTTTAGAGGGTCTGAAAAGGGCTTAAAAGGAGACCCGTTATTTTTTGGGAGTCCGGAGGGTAAGGCAAAGAGTGAAAAAGACCCATGCAAATGAGGCTCAAACTCGTATTCAGGAAAGACTATACGGACTCCCTAACCTACAGTGTTGTTAGAAACGGCATGGACATCATAATGCAACCAAGACCTACCTAGGACATTCATGTTTTGGTAAGCTCTACCACCAAGTTGCGACACTTCTAGAGAAGATATGACGGTTCCGTGTCACAACCGGATGGGATTGATCCTATATCATAAGAACAAAAGACAACGAGATGCAACAGTTGGGATGAAATCCTACCCTATATGCTCAAGTTGCTTTTGAAATTTTTTTTATGGACCGTCAACATAGTTTTTTTTTTTTTTTTTTTTTT
>ML780908.1:874422-911781 GCA_009831015.1 Picea engelmannii
CATTATTCCACAATTAAGCATGGGTTCTCTTACTCCACAAAGTGTCTTCCCATGAGGGCTTTCACCATAAGGGGACCACTTTGGAGTTCATCCATATTTACTTCTTATCAACCATGACAAAACAATAATGAGTCATATTTAAATCAAACAATATTGGATCCATTACCCAAACCTTTGTGCTACGGGGCTTTCTTCAAGGGTTGACATCAATGACAACCAACCTTAATCAACAGGGAAAACAAGCCATTGAATGAGAATATCAAGGAAGACAGATCAACAAGGAAGATGGACCCTGGACAACTCAGCAAGCGGAAAAAGACACCAATGGATGCTTTGGACCACCTCACGGAAAAGAAGGAAAGATAGGCTGGCGAAGCCCTGAAAACATGGGTCAAGTTGACCTAGGGTTTTAGACACCTAGGGTTTTGGATCTAGGGTTTTGATACCTATACGTTGTCACAAAATGTATAAATAAGGACCTATATGAGAGAAGAGGGGTTTGTCATTTGTTGTTGGTCTTGAGTTGGTCATTATGGGTTAAGAAAGTGATTATTGTTGTGTGATGAGAGCATTGTGTTGTGAGAATATTGTTGTATTGTAAGATCTTCAGCTGGGTGCGAAGATCAACCTTACAGTTGGGTGCGTAAGGAGGGGAGAGAAGGATAGAAAGAGAGAGAGATTTGCAGGCTAAGTGCGCAGATAGAACTGTATGTTTTCATATAATATCAAGAAACACAGTTCTGTGGACGTAGCCCTAGGGAGAGGGTGAACCACATATATCTTGTTGTTCTCTATGGTTGATGTTGTGTTCTTTGCCTTTTGCTATTTTTTTGTTGCATTATTGTGCTAGATTTGAGATATAACTATGTGAAGTAGACTTAATATGGTAAAGTATAACTAGATCTTCGTGTGTTGTTCTTTTGAATCCACTTACATTTCCTCTGGTTGTAGACACGTGTGTTTTTCAACCCCCTATTGCTACTTCGGGTGAGACTGCATCTACTCCATAGGTGTTGCCGAAAGGGACAATAGTTAGGGATTGTTGGTGCGTTGTTAGAGTTGAACCCTGGGTCTACCCCTATGCCAATAGATTCCCATTGTAACATTTTCCAAACATTGCATAATTTATTCCTCAAAATTAGAGTCATGGGAATAAGCGAGAGCCTACAAATTTCTATTGCAATGTTAGCCTTTAAAGGAAAGCATTGTGTTATCAATACAACAAGGTAATGATCTTCATTTAAAGTTCATTGTACCTCTCCCATTTTGAGATAAAAAAGACAAAATATAAACATGGTATAATTCAATTTCATCAACAACATTTCAAGTCAATAGTGGAGAGTTTGGAGACTAGCATAATCTAAAGCTCATGTTTTACTCCATTGTTGCAAACTACAACTGAAAACATGATATTTTGGTTAATAATTATAATCTAAAAGTAATTCTAAGTAACTCAATAGTTAGCAAGTAACTCCATTGGGTTTTTTTTCACAGTAATTGGTAGATTTATATTAAGTAAAAATATTGTAGCAAGATGCAAATATATTGCATCCAAAATGATTCAAATATGTCTAGCTATAAAAAATATCTAGTCTATTTTTGGACCAATAGCCTAGCTTGTTAATGTCCACATGAGAAATAACCTAGTACTTCTAAGAGGTGTACATTCTACAAAACAATCTAGATATTATAATAGCCTTACAAAACATGCAAGTTTAACAAAAGACATGCCTACTCATCGATTCTTCTAGCATCATCTTCCTTGTTTATAGAGTTGACTACTCAATTTTCATTACATCATCAAGCTGATGCATTGTTTCTTCCTCATTCAACTTGACACAATTGGAATTTACTGATTGGACCTTGTTTGAAGCCCTTAAATGATCTCCCTTGCTCATATTCATCACCAACATTCACAACATGTTACACTCCACTTCCAAGATGACCATTTGATGCTTTTGTTGCACAAGTGTGCCCATAATGGTTTTTACCTAAGATACTACATAATGTTCATTCTCATGAATCTTTGTATTTGTTGTGCAAATTTATGCCTTGTTTGCTTGGATAGTTTCTTCATGATTTCTCAAGGTTCTCCTAATATCCCTCATCTCTCGTTAATCCATTATGAAGTGATAGGGAGAATACCATTTCGCCTTTTTAATATTCACAAAACAATCCATGCCTAGACCCAAAAAAGAGAAAGAAACCAACATGAGGAGATAGACTACTAAAGAACCACATAAAAGGGGTCGAAAGACCCTCAAAGAAGTTCCAAAAAATGAACCTCTATCTTGAGAACTAGAAATCCACTTGAGAGACAGAGAAAACATTGAAAACTAGAACCAAACCACTAGGAACAAACCTGTGCTATCCTAGAACTTGGAACAAAAGTCTATATTGAGAATGTATGAGCAATAAAGAGAGGATGAACCGAAAAACGTTCCTAGAGAAAAACCAAATTCAACAACAAAGAGTTCACTAGAATTGAAAATATGAGGAGGAGGCTAATAGAAATTTCTAGCCATAGCCAAAAAAACAATGTGCTTACTAAGGCTCCAACAAACCATCATTGCTTCCTCCACATAACCATCCAAATAATCCCACCACAACCGAAAATCACTCTGATCCCAAACACATAAATGTGAAACATCATAACCGAGGATATGTGGAATTGAACCCNCCCCCATCTCTTTTCATAACTACTCCATCCATATGGTGTAAGGGTCACACACTTGGCCATGTGACACCTTAATTATTTGATACATGGCTTATACTTTATTGATACTAAGGAATGGGTTGATTATGTTGGTTCCCATTAATGCTAATAACCCCCTCTTTTAAGAGGGTGACTTTGTTAGTGACATGGTCTAAGATTTGATTGTTCTCCTGAAGGACATGGAAGAATCTGATTCTAGAGAAGTTCAAGACTTATTTTTTAGCCTGTTCAAGTATTACATCGAGAGTATGATCACCAACACCAGTCTTGGAAACCATTTTTCCAATGATGAGATTTGAACCCCCTATGACAATCAAAGATCGAATATTAGCTTCAATTTCTAACTTTAGCCCTTGCATTATTGCATAAACTTCTGCTACATTTTTTGATGCAATACAAATACCCCAATCATATATCAATGTTGTTGTTCCTCTAGGTATTATAATACCCCCCCTCACACTTACCACTCCAAGCAAGTAACTCCATCGTTATCAAGAGATTTAAAACATAAATCTATAAATTGGCATGGATAAAGTCTACCATGCACTGAAATAGAGTAGATATTTGCTAGGTATAACATATTCATGTAGTTTTATCACCACTATTGCGACTAAGGTAGGCATACCCACCCCACCACAGAAGAGAGGGGGATTGCAGAAGAGGCAACAATGTTTTACCACATGTCACTAAAGATGAATAAAAAAAAATCCACATAGACTTTGCATGGTCCTTGTTTCTTTGAGCCCTTATTAAGAACAGGGAAAAACTTTTAGCAAGCATCAGATGATCAAGGGATCCTCGAATAGATAATATACTTGTAGATTCAAAATGTTATAAAGAACATTTTCAAATTCAATAGATCTTTATCATCCATTTTGTATAGATCTTAATAAGAACATTTAATTCACAATAATAAAAGTGAATTTTATGCACAAGAGTTGGCTATTGTACACACTCTAAAACCCTTTGTTAGCGTTGCAAATTTCTATGTAGAGGTAGATACCATTTTTCAAATAAAATAAAACTACAACTTCAAATGTTGATCCATAAGTATAATAAAATTTTCTTCTTCACACTGAAGTCAAAGGACAGAAGAAAACTGGAGGCCCTAAGCATACTATCACTCGACCTCACAATCCTTGCACATATAGGGGCAACTGAATGCCACCCAAACATAGAACAAGGGTTTCTTACTTGTAAATCAAAACCCCAGAGATTTAAATTTCTCTACCTAAAAAAACAATTGCCATTAAATAACAAACATCAAAAGGAAACATAGTAGGTACTTTCCTAGGATATGACCACTAGAGCCTAGAATAACTCGAAACTACATATTGATTCTCTCTAAGTTCTCTAATTGCAATCTTCAATCACCTAAGAAAAGGTAATTTTTTCTCACTTTCTGTTAAATAACTAATGCATAAGGAAATTTGAGGAAGATAAATATAAATGATGTTTGAATTCCAACCAAATTCCTAACTCGATGTGCCATAGAATTGAAATTCAATGCACATTGTCACTACAAATTCATTCAAAAAAGAAAAATGCATTACCTCCAATGGATCAATATGGACTTCTAAGTTCAACCATAATAGGTGCATTCATATTGCCACAAGAAAATGTAAAGTTGATGGCCAAAATTTATTAATCTTAACCTAACATGTAAACTGAGCTTTCTAGAAACAAAGATTGTAACTTAATAACGATTCATATATTATTCTATAATTTCATGCTTTACAAGAAATAAGAAATATAGCAAGAGGGTTTTATGGGATAAGAAACATGAACCCATGGGTCCTCCATACATATCTTATACATTAAAATTTATTAGTAATGGAGTAATGTAGAGTCAATATGGGAATGGTGACTTAAATTACATTAACAAACTTAAATACCCTATTGACAACATACCCGATTTGCAATGATCAAATGCTAAGTACTATGTCGTGCTCATATTTTATCATGAACTTTGAGGTTTTTCAAGGCTTATCACTTCATTGTTCCAATCCTACAGGTTCTTTATTATTTCCTCTATGTATATCAACTAAAAATTCTTCATGTTCTTATTCCTCTCTCCTTACTTCTCCCTACAGAAAAATGAAAGTATAAAATCCTAATTGCATAACTAGAACCGATTCATGTTATTCTTCCTCCCCCCTTACTTCTCCCCATAGAAAAATGAAATTAAAAAATACTAATCACGCAACATTTGGATCCATTAATTCAATGCCCAAAATAGGCCCACAAACAAGGATTGAGATCAACAAAAGTGAAAAATATAGAAACATTGTGTCAAGGGATAAAAATGACAACAATAATTCAAGGTTTGGAATCTCATGATTGAATTCAATATAAAATGTTAGAAATAGGATCATAGAGAAATAATAAAAACAAATCAAAATGAACATGGAAATAAAACACATGAACAAAATACAAGAGAGAGAAACCAATATATGTGGTTCATTTGATATGGGCTATGTCCACAGAGAAACAACTAGTCCTTCCTTTATTGTTGTTGTTGTTGTTGAACATTTTGATTTTTTGGCACCTTTGGAATTTCATTTTCTGTGATTTCATTAAACACTGTGTATTATGTGTTTTTCTTTTCCTATTTCTTTCCATGCAACCGATGTTTGTGCATGACCTTATCATTGAATACCAAATCTCTACTCCTAATGGTTTTGTGATTTTTATAATCCCATAAGCGATAATCAAAATTATTAACTCCATATCCAATAAAAGTACACTTCTTGGATTTTGCATCAATATTTCTTCTATTTTCTTTATCAATATGGAAAAATTCTTCACAACCGAAAGTCTTCATAAATGAGTACTTTACCTTTTTACTTGTCCATGCCTCCTCTGAAATTCCATCATCCAAGGAACTTGAAGGACCTATATTTATTAAGTAAAAAATAGTATTCATAACTTCTTCCCAAAAATATAAGGGAAATCTTGCATTCAATCTCATACTCCTTGCACGCTCCATTATTGTCTTGTTCATCCTTTCTAAGCCGCCATTTTCTTGTGGTGTTCCTGGAAATGTCTTCTATCTACAAATCCCATGGTATGAACAGTAACTATCAAAATCCTTTTTACATTATTCACCTCCATTGTCTGATTTGAGACACTTCAACTTATTTCTTGTTTTATTCTCAACCAAATCTTTCCATTTCTTAAAGGTATAAAAAACATCAGATATTTTCGAATGCAATAAACCCACATTTTACTAGTCACATTATCAATAGTTAAAGTAACATAATAATAAGAGTCACCAAGATATGATACCTGAGCCAATCCCCATACATATATATGCACAAGCTCTAACTTTTTAATCTTCTTTTCCTTCCCAACTCTGAGAAATCCGACTCTCATACGTTTTCCATAAACACAGTGCTCACATGAATCCAAATCAGCTTCTTTCAAATCTGGTAACACATGTTTTGAGTGGAGAATATACATCCCCTTCTCACTCATGTTACCAATCCTATGATGCGACAATGTTGTATCCAATCCTATAGAATCTAAAGCAATAGAAAAATCAACATTACTGATATATAGATACAACATACCCACCTTTTCTCCTTTTGCTATTATCAGTGATCCTTTAGTGACTTTCCACAAATTTCTTGTAAATGTAATTGTACAACCTTCACTGTCCAACTGCCCTATTGAAATTAGAATTATTCTCAAATCAGGAACATGATTCACCTCTTTAAACATCCATTGGTTTTCATTTTGTAATTTTATATGTATCTTACCCTTTCCAACAATTTTGCATGGTTTATCATCACCCAAATAAACTTGTCCAAAATCACCTCAAACATAATCTTGAAAATATTTCCTATGGGGTGTCGCATGAAATGAAAACCTTAAGTCTCTTACCAAGAACAAGTAATATTATCTAATGAAAGGATTAAATCATCTTTCAACACATCACTTGTTACACTTGCTTCCTGATTTTTCTCTTGTTGTCCATCTCCTTGTTTTCCTTTCTGAGACCAACAATATTTCTTTAGGTGTCCTTTCTTTCCACAATTCCAACATTCCGACCTCCCTATGGATTTGGATCTACCCTTATTGGAATTCCCACAATTCCCTAAGATCTTTCCTCTCTCCCTTTTCCTTCCCATGTTCTCCACAATCAAAGCATTACCCGATGTCTCACTTGTGCTTTTCTGTTGAATTTCCTCACTAAGGATAACACCAACAAAATCATCAAATTTATAGTGTTTGAACCAGAGACATAATTAATCACAACCATGAACAAGCCGTTCCAACTTTATGGTAATGAGCAAAAAATTAAAAGATCCCTAACCCCATCATCAACATTTACTCCTACAAAACTTAACTCACTGGTGACCATGTTAAACTCATTTAAATGATCAACAACAAACCCACCTTCTGACATCTTCACATTAAATAAACACTTCATAATAAATAAATTGTTGGAGGAAAATGGTTTTTGATATATTTTATCCAATTCCTTCATCATATCCTTTGTTTCCTTTTATTTTGAAATGTTGAAAGCCATCGATGTTACTAGGAACAACTATATTTTTCCTAGTTCCTTTCTATCAAGAACCTTCCATTCTTCATCTTGCATAGTCTTCGACTTCTTTGTTATTCCACACAATGGTAAGAACAAATTATTTTAATAAAAATAGTCCTCCATTTGCATCTTCCATAGCTGGTAGTTTTGGTTGTTAAAATTCTCTACCATAAACTTTCCTTCTTCCTCCATTGCTCCCACTTGAACCATGAACCCTATGATGAGTTGTAAAATTGACATTTTTTGACATCCTCTTTTTCGTTATTTTTAATCCCTTTTTGTTTACTCGTAACCTTATATTAGCCCATTTTTATGATCATATGTAGGATCTAGGCTCAAAGTATTTTCCATTACATTTCTTAGAGTTTCATTGAATTATGATTAACATTAGGGAGAATTAGTGTATTATGGCTCATGTGTGAACAAGTTGTTATAGGAATGGGTCCACAAGCGACAAGGTTGAATAAAATTCGAGTTGGTGGTGCAGAGAATTTGTAGATCCACATGTTACAGATTTAGCATGCCATGGGGGAGGGAATTGACCACCACCAATCATGTAGCCACATGGGGAAGACAACAACATATATATTTCATGGTTTTAATTATTGGAAGGCAAATTTCTATGTGCCCATGTTTTCATATTCATTTTTATTATACATTTAAAAATATCCCATGTATATACCATGGATCTAGAGAGCCCAACACCATTAATAACTATTTTGAACATATTTTGAGGAAATTATTATAACCCACATGACCTATTTCAAATTTGACAATAAGTGGCATTCCAAAATCTGTTGGGAGTTAGCATGAATCTTGGAACTATTCATGAGTTATTGAAACCACTTGAGAATATTCTATCATCAAGTGGATCTATATTTAGATATTTTTTGTAACCAGTTGAGAATATTCTATCCTCACATGGACGTATATTTAGATATTTGTTATAACCAATTAAGAATATCCTATCCTCAAGTGGATCTATATTTAGATATTTGTTATTTTTGTTTCAAGCAAGCTCATGTATAAAAGAGAGTGCCATATCCATTCCAAGGGGAGGACTCTTAGATAAAATAGTTGATCTATATGGATTTCGGTGGCCTCCCACCTATTCCAATTGGTTCATTTTGGTAGTTCTCTAGTTTGGCAGTTTTCTCCTAGTTTTTGGGTCCCCGACTTCCAAGGCTGTTTCGAGGCCCTAAACAACGTTTTTAGAGATCGCCACAATTGAACAAGAGTCTGATGATAACATGTGCATTCCTCATATAGACCTTTCCAACGGGTTATCGTGCACCTAAAAAAAAGATCGTATGCAAAAGTTACAACCTTGAGAAGTTGATGTACTAGCTTACCCCAACTGGGCATACAAGACTTTTGGCGCTTCATCTCCTAGGGTTAGGTTTTTTATGTCTAGGGTTTTGGCATTCATGTATATTGTAAAAAGGATTTCAGAGACTCATTGTACTCATCTTCTTGCGAGCGAGCATATCTGTCACATCTCTTCTCAGAGATAAGATGCCACCATTCCAACAAGCTTGTTTTTTGCTGCATTTTACAATTTCAACTTATTTCCTTATTGAATAGAAACCAATTTTACTATGTCTCTGTTATTATGTGTTAAGCATATTTTAATAATAATCTGTATTCATTTCGTTCTGCTCATAAAATCCATATCAATGGTATCAGAGCAGTTTGTTCCTTGTCGTTCTTAATGCATGTCCCCAACGAGGTTAGGGTACAAAGAATTGGGTCTCGAGCTTGTTTCTCTTAAGTACAAAAGCTATTGCATGCCCAAGCGACCTCTCATGGTGCGAGAAAATAAATACGGCATGATAGGAGATACTTTTAAAATGTTTCTCGAGGAATCCCTCACGCAACATAGGAACAAGATGATGGATAGGTTTGCACAAATCCTTTGGCGACTACCAATAGGCGACACATCTTCCTCAAGTAGAGGCGTTGCCCCATTCAAGGTACAAATCAACTTTGATATTCCTATATTTGAAGGTAATATAGATGTAGATGTTGTAGAAAAATGGTTGAATCTACTAGAAGGGTATTTCTATGTCCATAACTTTTAGAATAGAGAAAAGATTACTTTTGCGCTCCTCAAAGTCGTTCCTCATGTCAAAGATTGGTGGGAAACTTCCTGTGATCAAAAGGAAACATAGGAGCCCTCATTATTTATAGTTGTGGTCACCTGGGAGTCCTTCAAGGATGTTGTTAAGGAACAATACTACCCTGTTGGAAGTTATGACGAACTGTATACAAAATGGACCACACTGCAGCAGGAAAGAGGCCAAGCTATGCCTGAGTTCACAAATATCTTCCATACCCTGCACACCAAGTTGGGTATCAAATATTCTGAGCGACATTCGGTGCTTAAGTATCGCAGTGTTATGCATAGATACATATAGGACAAAATGGAGTTCCTGGAAATCTCTTCCTTGGGCACGACCTACCAATATGCCATCAAAATCGAGCAGAAGCTTAAACAAAAGACGCGACAATTTGGGCCTGGGAAACGCTCACAGCAAAAGCAAGGAAAGAGAAGCCCCAACCCGCATAACAAATGACAAAGAAAATATGGAAATCCTAAAGAGAACCAGTCCAATCCATAAGCAAAGAAGGACATCAGAAAGATAAACAAAGATACTAGGAAGTGGTGTGACTTCCATAAGAGCCCCTGGCATAACAATGTTGATTGCCGCTCAAAGTAGTCGGTGGTGGCTGAGGTGAAATCCTCTAAATCAGATGTGGGTTCCGACTTTTAGTTAGAACCAAAAAGGGGGAGGAAAATCATTGATGCAGAACCCAATGCTACCATTGCTACCACCAAGCTCTAGCCTAGTGAACCAGACGAGCCAGAGGAAGGAGAGAACCTTTTTCATTCACAGATGTGGGTGAAGGTGACCCCGTTGCACTTCATCATTGATAGCGGTAGCCAGAAGAACCTCATCTCATCAGAGGTCACAAGCGGCTAGCCCTGCCGACAATGCCACACCCGCAACCCTACACCATTGGATGGATTCACCAAGGAAGCGATCTCTGCATCAACCAATAGTGCCTCCTGTCATATGACATCAAGCCCTTCAAAGACGAGGTATTGTGTGATGTTTCTCCTCTCGAAGTTTGTAATGTTGTTTTGGGCCAACCATATTTATGGAAATTACATGTTGTATATGAGTCTAGGACTCACATTGTTATTATTAATTTGAACAAGAAATTGTAGATGATACCCAAGGCATTCCCACCTAGTTCTATTTCCTTGATCTCTGCCAAGCAATGCAGGAAGTTCATTGATCCGAAAAGATATTTTAAAGACAATGGTTGAGTTTTAAAACATGTGTTCAATTACCATTTAGGAATTTGATGAAAGAGGAAGAATTAAAGATGAAAAATAGCATCCATAATGAAATATATAGATCTAGAAATAAGCACAAGAATCAACAAACCATAACAAAAAAAGTTGATAACGAAGTTCGACAATCTCGCCTACATCTCTGGGCCTTTGTGTCAGTGGGTGAGGCTTTATTATTTCTCTTCAAAGATTCAAACGTACATCATAAAAGTTTCAAATGGATTAAAAAATGATCTGCCTATGTTCTGCTAGATATCAATAATCCATCACAACTGACGGCACTGAAAATGGATGAACGAATCTCCCAGAAATGGCCCGCAAAGTTGCTCTCCTCAATGGATTCCCTGCATAAAAATGGATTTGGATTTACAATTCTTCATCATTTTCCTATTCTCAACCTTCGCCCAGGATTCCAATAACCTCTAGTTTATATAGGCTTGAAGTTGGAAACAAACGCCCAACTTCCCCCCAAGATCTGGCCTAAAAAAGAGCTCCAGGTCCTCAAAAAATGGCCAAAATCTCCTAATATCAGGCTGAAAATCAATAAAAATCATAATATAATATTTTGAAACCCAATTTTGGCATAAATCAGGTGAAACCCCCTAAATCCTGGGCTCATGGTCATATGGGCACCCTCCATGTGGCCCTGGTTAGTGCTGGTGCACTGGCCCCTCCGTTTCTGGGTCTTGGTCATATGCTGCATGGCCATATGGTCGCAGACTTAATCTCCAAGCACCCCATATTCCATTGTATCCCCTGGTGGTAGACCTCTATTTATGCACCTTGGTCGACGGGCTAGCCTGACCGATCAGGCACTAACCCCACTATCCACGCTAAGGGTTGACTGGAGTTCACATGTAAATGGTCGTATGGTTGTGTCGGGGCTAGGCTCCATTGAAACACGTGCCAAAAAAATTGTTGTTCCAAACCATGGCGTAAGGTTATATGGTGATCAGTCGTATGGAAATGTGTCGGGGCTGGGGCTAGGCCCCAACCCTTAACTCCACCTGGATTACACCATAGTTCAAGTCAAATATTAAATCACAACTATAGTTTACAAGACATAACATGGGCAGGCTGGTAGCCCGGCCTTGCCAAAACACTCTGACCCAGATCGGAGGTCATGGGTTAGACTCCCGAGGAGTCCATAAACATTTTCCATTCAACCAACGAACCAATGAAGGGGTGCCATGTGGCACCATCCCATTCACCCAAATACATGCCACGTGTCAAACCAAGATTCGTTCACCTGTCAACAACATCTGCCCATTCAACATGCCATGTACCTCCCATGTCACTTTACAGTCATACATCCTATACATTCATATGCCACGTCAACACTGTACGGACTGCACAATCATTAAAATTTTGGATGTTTGGCAAAATGAACAGATCATGATATCTTTTGCATACAATGTTTGTTTGAGCCCGTTCAAGTTGCGTTGGGTTCGTATGAACGAGGCCTGCGAACACGTCCATTTTTAAGCCATTATGATCACTTTGATGTTTAGGCCTTCCTGGACCTATTTTGGTTCCTGGATCCATTATGGATTGTGCCTCCCCACTAAATACCTTTTGGTCCTCTAAAAGGATACTAACTAGTCATCAAGTGTGGGATAGGCCACCCCACTTATTCTCTATCTTTAAAATTTGTCCTGTGTACCTGTCTCATCAAGATCAACTATAAAAAATTCATGATAAATGACAACATATTTTTAGCCACTCGTACTCTGTCACATCTTACTGAAGCCACTATCATCCATGTTGACGACATTACTAATGATAACATCAGAAATATGAATGCAAATGCGCTAATATGTTTGTAGTACTTGCACAACATTAGCTTATCTTGAAGCAAAGTATGATTGAACTTCCTGTCTACAATCATCTCATGTTCTTGCTTAAGATCGATTGCTTGATTTGGGACAATTATAGGTGTGTTGCTTGCTTGATTTGCTTTGCTTTTAATTGATGAGCATGTACAACATATTCTTTGCCTGCTTTGATTAAGTGATATTGATTTTGTTCCCTGTAGAAGATTTCTTTGTGATCATACAAATAAGGACTGCTTAATACCATTACACATTCATTGAGTGGCACCACATCACATGTTACCTCATCCACAAAATTAGATGAAATTTCAAACTTTAATGTGCATTGCTTTGTTATGTGCAATTTATGATTGTTTCTTATCCATTTAAGTGAGTAAGGCTTATGATGCATCTGAGTGTTTAATCCCAATTGTTTAACCACTTCCTCTGAAATCAAGTTGGATTGAGATCCAATATCTATCAATGTGTCGACCTTAGTATGCCTCAGTATGACCCTTATGTGAAGCAATTTACTTCTAGAATCAAATCCATCACCAATTTTACCTGCCAAACCAACCACTGATACTTTAGATTCATCACCCAAATCTGATCCCAAGTTTGTTGGTCATGTTGCTGCTGCAACTATTTTCCTCCCTTTCCTTTCTTTGAACCACTTTGGTCTCTTCTTGGGATGCAATTGCCAACAATGTTCATCATCAAGCCCTTCTTTCTTGCAATGCTTGCAAGAGAGCTTCTCTTCCTTTCTTGCCACTGAATTTTCCTTCTTTCCATTCCACTTCCTTTTGTCCTCTTTTCTCGAAGATGATTCCCCTGATACACCAACTCTTATTTTCCCTGCCTCAATGTATGTTGCTTGAACATAAACCTCATCAAGATTAGTAGGTCCAAACATAAATACAGTGTTATGAATATGTGTAGGTAAACCTCCTATATACTTCATAAGAGTTTCTTGGGTATGTAATGGAATGTCTAACATTAATTCCATCTTACGAAATTCATCTGTGTATTCTTTAACTGTTTGTCCTTTTCTTAGTTTAAGACATTTCCATTCAATTAAATCCTTGTCTTTATAACCCAAAGGATAAAATTTCTTTCTAAGTGCAGAAACAAAACCTTGCCATGATGTAAATGTTGGAATATTGGTTGTCATTGATGTCAACCCTAGTCATTGGTTTTGGACCGCAATATTGATGAAGGTATTTGAACATGAAGGAAAATGCACATGTAGATACAACACCAATGGATGGATAGTATACATCATTTTGTTTCCAATGGTATGTGGAATGTCACATGGATCCTCATGGTTGAGGAGAAATGAATTTTTGAAGATGACAAAGTGAATTGAAGAAGGAAGTACATATAGGCCCTAAAGATAATTAAAGAAAAGAATTCAAAAATAAGAAAGTGTCAGGTCGGCCCTAATGTTAAAAGGAAGGGACATAAATGGTATAAATAAATATCATTATACATTCATTTGATACACAAGTCTAATTTCATAGGAAATTAGAAGTAAAGAAGGTCGGATTTCAAGGGAGGATGAAGTCTTTTGGTGATGTGTTCTAAGGTATGTTATTTTCAGGTCATCTTACCATTTTCACTATAACTTTTTTTCTAGAATGATTCACATGGTGAAAGGGCTATGGTATTTAGAAGACATATCAAGGTACCTGTGGTAAAATTTTCATCTCTTTATTTGCTATAATGATGGAGATACACTCTGTGGAAGATAGGGTTTTTGACTAGTCCCGAAGCTAGTCAATAAATAGGTGCTTCGGGTAAAAAAGTCATAAATTATTCATAGAGAATCCAAATGAAGTGGGACCAATTTAATTGGAAATATTACTACTTGTAGTTTCTTTTGTATGAGTTTTAGAATCTTATGTTAAATATTGAGCGCGGGGCATTCTGTACAAGTTCGCTCTCCTGAATAAACCAGAATTGAATAAAGTCTATCATTCTTTATATAACTTCTTTTTGGGGAGGATTCAAGGAGTGAAACTTGGAGAAGTTTCAGAGAATACATTGAGTAATATTATCGACAGGATCAGAGTATTCCAAGAATTGAATAATTGCAGAAATTGAAGAATTCTCAGGAAGCATTATCAGGTTCTATGTGATGGTTGGTTGATGGTCATGATTTAATGTAAAGTTTTATTATCTCTCATATATTCTTGGGTGGAAGGAAGGGGAAAGGATGGAGATTTAAACTCTCTCTTGATATTGGAGGATTGTATCTTCCTCTTGGAGGTTTATCCATCCCTTTACATTTGGAAGATGTAGCTACCTTTGGAAGTCATTACTTCCCTTGAACAATAACTATTGATTATTTCTCATATATTGTGCATGGTGTATTGTGGTGTATTGGTGTAACTCTTATAATATTGTTCATTGGTCATTAGATATAATTGAATGGCTTAAGTATAAGTTTAAAAGGTTTGTAAATTGTACTTGATACTGATTCACCCCCCTCTCAAATTCTTTAACTGTGGTAGAATAGGACATATTGTTGAAAACTGCTACTATAAAAAGAGAAGTCTCAACAATAAAAAAAGCTTCTACTCCAAGGATGATGACATCTCCTCAGATGAGAGTGATGAAGAATATAATGATGGAGGAGAAGTCCTATTCATAACACAAGAAACCCAGGATGATGATCACAAGAATTCTAAAGAAGAATAAATCATTTGTGAAGAAGATTCAGATGAAGAAACCAACCTTTATTCCTTTTGGGGTTACATAGACAATGCAGAGAGTGAACAAGAAGATGAGAATATTGAAAAGTTGAAGCATGTTGAAACTGAAAATAGCAAGCTTAGAAACACAAACATAATACTAAAAGGTAAATTGAGTAGTTGTGAACAAGATAATTACAAGCTTGAAAAGACCATTATTAGCTTGAAGAAACAATTAGAATATTATGAGAAACTGAAAGCAGAATTGGATCACACAAAAGGGGAGCTACTATTAACAACACAAAAGTTGAAGAAGTTCAAAAAAAGAACTGAAAAATTAGATGAGATCCTTAACAGTCAAAGATATCCAAACGAAAAGACATGACTAGGATACAATGACAGTTTGAAGACAACAAAACAAGAGAAGGAAGTTGAAAATGATGAAACCAACACTCCAGAACAAGTTGAACAACAAGATAGAAGACTAGAATTCAAAAGGAATGAGACATCAAGAAGATCCTCTTTCATCAGGTATGAAAGAAATCATTATGAAGGAAACTACAGAAGAATAGATCATGAACCCAGATGGACCACACCACAAAGATCACTGAAGCCCATGTATCAAAATGTTTTATTGGACATTGTTATAATTGTGGAAATTTTGTACACAAGGCAATCAATTGTAGAATCAATGAAGAGAATAACTATGCAAGCTACATGAATGGTGAAAATAGTAGATATGGAAATTTTCGTAGATCTTTCAACATAAATTATAATCCATTTGACCCATTAATGGATCAAAATATTGTATGTTACAAGTGCAATAATCTTGGTCACAAAGCACGAGATTACAGATAGATGAAGGAAAATAATCATATGCCAAATGTCTGCATACCAACTACAACATGGAAAAGTAAAGAAATTTCATACAATGAAAATTGTCGAATAACATTGGTCACTAAAGAATGCAAACAAGAATATGAATGGTTCATAAACGGTGGGTGCTCATCTCATATGACCGAAGATCAAAGAAAATTTGTCAACTTGAAGAAAAAGGGTGGAAATGTTGCATTTGGAGATAACTTATCTACCAAAATACTTGGAAAAGGAACTGTAAAGCTTGGAAGTGAAAATGTAAAAGCAGGCAAAGTCCTATTGGTTGAATATTTGAAGCATAATCTCCTAAGTGTCAGCAAAATATGCGATCAAGGATACACTCTTACATTTGACTCTCGAAAATGTAAAATCAGAGAAAATAGCTCAAGAAGATTGGTTGCAACTGCAACAAGAATATCGAACAACATATACATCCTAGACATGAAGAAGAGAGAGAATACATAAGCCACACAAAAGGATTCCAAGGAAGAAAAAGTCCCAAAGACAAAAAATAAGGATGAAGTATTATTGAGTGCCACATGTTCATGGGGAGCAGCCCCAAAGAAGAAGGTCACCTTTTGCCATTAAACTCAGGGGGAGAAACCCTACCCTTTCCCATTGATTTCAAAGGGGGAGAAAAATTGGGATCATGATGAAAGGGGGAGCATGATTGTTGCCATCAATGACAAAGGGGGAGATTGTTGGAAGATTGGTTGTTGTCATTGATGTCAATCCTAGCCATTGGTTTTGGACCGCAAGATTGATGAAGGTATTTGGACATGAAGGACAATACACATGCAGATAAAACACCCATGGATGGATAGTATACATCATGTTGTTTCCAGTGGTATGCGACACGTCATGTAGATCCTCATGGTTGAGGAGATATGAATTTTTGAAGATGACAAAGTGAATTGAAGAAGGAAGTACATGTAGGCCCTGAAGATAATTAAAGAAAAGAATTACAAAATAAGAAAGTGTCAGGTCAGACCTAATGTTAAAATGGTATAAATAAATATAGTTATACATTCATTTGATACACAAGTCGAATTTCAGAGGAAATCAAAAGTAAAGAAGGCCAAATTTCAAGGGAGGATGAAGTCTTTTGGTGTTATTTTTCAGGTCATCTTACCATTTTCACTATAACTTGTTTTCTATAACAATTCACATGGTGAAATTTCTATGGTATTGAGAAGACATATCAAGGTACCTATGGTAAAATTTTCAGCCCTTTATTCACTATAATTATGGAGATACACTATGTGGAAGATAGGGTTTTTGACCAGTCCTCAAGCTAGTCAATAAACAAGTGTTCCGGGTAAAATAGTCATAACTTATTCATAGAGAATCCAAATGAAGTGGGACCAATTTCATTGAAAAGAGTACTACATTTAGTTTCTTTTGTGCGAGTTTCAGAATCTACTGTTAAATATTGAGCGCGGGGCATTCTGTACAAATTCGCTCTCCTGAATAAATCAGAATTGAATAATGTCTACCATTCTTTATATAAATTTTTTTGGGGGAGGATTCAAGGAGTGAAACTTGGACAAGTTTTAGAGAATACATTGAGTAATATTATCTATAGGATCAAAGTATTCCAAGAATTGAAGAATTGCAAAAATTAAAGAATTCTCAAGAATCATTATCAGGTTCTATGTGATGGTTGGTTGATGGTCATGATTTAATGTAAAGTTTTATTATCTCTCATATATTCTTGGGTGGAAGGAAGGGGAAAGGATGGAGAGTTCAAATATCTCTTGATATTGGAGGATTGTATCTTCCTCTTGGAGTTTTATCCCTCCCTTTACATTTGGAAGTTGTAGCTACCTTTGGAATTCATTACTTCCCTTGAACAATAACTATTGATTATTTCTCATATATTGTGCAAGGTGTATTGTGGTGTATTGGTGTAACTCTTATACTATTGTTCATTGATTATTGGATATAATTGAATGGATTAAGTATAAGTTGAAAAGGTTTGTAAATTGTACTTGATACTGATTCACCTCCCTCTCAGTATCAACAATAAATACATTACCCACTTGTTGTGTGTCATTGTGCAACTTGATTTGCCACCAGATGAGTGTTGTGCCTGCAATTCGAAGCGAGGCCAATTTGATTTGATTTGCCTGATCCTTGATTTGTTGCACACTGCAATAAACCTCCATTTGTCTGACCCAGTTGTTAGGCCTCTCTTCATTGAATTCACCATCATACGTGGGTAATTCAAATTTCACATCAAGCTTAAGTAAAGGCATATCTTGTTTATGTTTGTGGGAATGTTTTCTTGCGGTGGACTTGGAACTTGAACTTGAAGAAGAAGAATTTGATGGAGAAGAAGGAGCTGAAAGAGGAGTTTGATGAGGATCCTCTCCTTCTTCACTTTTGACCTTTGAAGATTCACCTAGAATCGGTCTCTTCTATTCCAGGTAATCCTCATATAGAACCTTCATCATCTCCGGCATGGCAAATAAGGTCTTTCGAAACTCTTTCTCCTTGTCATGAGAAAGTCCCTCTTCTGATGACATATTATCACTTTGAGAAGTTCTCTTTCTCTATGAAATCTCAAGATTCTCTTCAACAAGCTCACCTTCACCATGATTCAAATTTTCCCTGGTAATCATGCAAACTCAAAAACCAACCGTCAACTAGCTCTGATACCACTTGATTCGAAAAGATTTTTTAAAGACAATGGTTGACTTTTAAAACATATGTTCATTTACTATTTAAGAATTTGATGAAAGAGGAAGAATTAAATATGAAACATAGCATACATAATGAAATATATAGATCTTAAAATAATCACAAGAATCAGCAAACCATAACAACAAAGGTTGATAATGGAGTTTGACAATCTCGTCTATGTCTCCAGGCCTTTGTCTCAGTGGGTGAGGCTTTATTATTTCTCTTCAAAGATTAAAAATACATCATAAAGTGTAAAATAGATTACAAACAGTTTTGGCTGTTTTCTGCTAGATCTCAAGAACCCATCATAACTAACAACATTGAAAACGAATGAACGAAGCTCCCAGAAATGGCCCGCAAAGTTGCTCTCCTCAATGGATTCCTTTCATAAAAATGGCTTTGTCTTTACAGTTCTTTAGAATTTCCCTATTCTCAACCTCCTCCCAGGCTTCCAAGAACCTCTGGTTTATATAGGCTTGAATTTGGCAACAAACTCCCAAGTTCCCCCCAAGATCTGGCCTAAAAAAGAGCTCTAGATCCTCCAAAAATGTCCAAGATATCCCAATATCATGCTGAAAATAAATAAAAATCATAATATGATGTTTTAAAACCCACTTTTGGCATAAATAGGGCACAGACCCTGAAATCCAAGACTCCTGGCCATATGGGCACCCTCCATGTGGCCTTGGTTGGTGCTGGCGCACTGGCCTCTCCATTTCTGGGTCTTGGTCATATGTTGCATGGCCATATGGTCACGAGCTTAAGATCCACACACCCCATATTCCATTGTATCCCCCGGTGGTAGACCTCTGGTTATGCGCCTTGGTTGGCAGGCTAGCCCGATCGACCAGGCGCTAACCCCACTATCCGCACTAAGGATTGACTGGAGGTCACATGTAAACGGTCGTATGGTTGTGTCGGGGCTAGGCTCCATTGAAACACGTGCCAAACCATGGAATAAGGTTATATGGTGATTGTTCATATGGAAATACATCGGGGTTGGGGCTAGGCCTCGGCCCTTAACTCTGCCCGGATTACACCATATCTCAATTCAAATATTAAACCACGACTATAGTTTACAAGACATGACATGGGCAGGCTTGTAGCCTAGCCTTGCCACAACGCTCTAAAACAGACCAGAGGTCATGGGTTCAACTCCCCGAGAGTCCATAAACGTTTTCCATTGAACCAACGAATCAATGAAGGGGTGCCACTTGGAAGCCCATGACTGGGCCACATGGCACCATCCCATTCACCCAAATAAATGACATGTGTCAAACCAGGATTCATCCACCTGTCAACCACATCTTCCTAGTCAACATGCCATGTACCTGCCACATCACTGTACAACTATACATATTGTACAGTCATCTTCGACGTCAATACTATACAGACTGTACAGACTACACATTCATCAACATTTTGCCTATTTGTCAAAACAAACAGATCACGATATATTTCGCATACAGTTCCCATTTGATCCCATTGAAGTTGCGTTGGGTTCGTATCGATGAGGCCTACACCCACGTCCTTTTTGAAGCCATTCCGAGAAATTTTATTTTTAGGCCTTCCTAGACCCATTTTGGATCAATCATCTATCAGACTGAGAATTTTTTCTTCTTCGTGATTCACCCTCATAGTGAGTGAAAGATCGTAGCCACATCTAGAGCCACTACGACTGACCTCTCCACACAATAGAAGCAAGTGGATAAGGTCATGGAAGAATACTAAGATATCTTATCCTCACCTACCAGGGTACCTCTGCACTGTTAGGTCAAGTATCCCATCGATCTGACCCCCAACGCACCATTTCCCAATGGGATAGTTTACTTCCACTCTCTGTTAGAGAATGAGGAGATCAAGTGGAAGATCCAAGAACTACTCCACAAGGGGCACATCCATCCCATCTCATCGCCTTGTGGGAGCCCAATCGTGTTGGTATAGGAGAAATACAGGACCTAGAAACTCTGAATTGATTACCAGACCCTAATTAAAATCAAAGTTAGGAACCGATACATGATTCCTCGAATCAAAGACCTCCTTGATCAGCTCACGGGGGAAAAATACTTTAGTAAGATTGATTTGAAGTATGGCTACCACCAGGTCCCAATATGATCCAAATTTAGGATTAGAACGAACTTGTTAGGGTCCTAACCCACACATAGGTAGAACAATATATTCAGATGTAATAAAGGTCAATATTAATAAGGCCTTGCAATAAAATAGAACAAGTCGAATGTAAGAAGACCTAATAGAAGCTTCCGCTTCTAGAAGGATCTTCCTCTAGATGCTTCTTTTGATAGACATATTTAGTATAAATAGGAGTCAAGGGTATGAGAACCCTAGCTTGGAGATTATTGTCATAGAGCTCTACTCGACTGGAGGTTGCCCCCTCAAAGAGGCCCGTGAACATTGCTTTCAGAATCAAAGTGTTATTTCTGTTGTTATTCTCATATCATTTCAGTGTTATTGTGGTGATTATTCTGGTTATATTGTTGTTATTCTGCCATTTCTAACATTTTATTTCTGTTCTGCATACTTTTTATATCTGGTATATTACAAGTGGTATCAGAGCACTTTCTTGGCAAAAATTGTGGGTAAATTTTTTTTCGGGGTAGAGACGTATTCAAACATCTTTAAGCCACATAGATCTGTTGTTATGTGCATAAACCCGTGGTTGAGGGATTCATACACACAAGAAATACAAGTGGTTCTTAAGCACACATCTATTGTCCATCCTTGTAACCCCTGTTGGTACCCCTTCGAGTGGTAGCGCATCAGAAAACACCTGTGTACATATCGGCCTAGATTTCCTGAAGCCCTCTTTAGATAAACTGATCGGTCGCCTGACTACTATAGTGCCATCGAGAACAACACTCGGGAAGATACTCTCTAGTACCTGGGTAGTTCGGTAGTACGACTAAGGGTACGGTCTATCCTCCTTAGTTAGTGCCCTAAGATATTGGGCCGAGTACTACTATTGGACTTCATACGTATATTAGAGAGCTATAGTACAGGGTAAACCCTTGTCTGTAGAACCCTGGAATACCTAACCCTTGGGGACCAAAACATAAACAAATTAAGATCAATAAGATCTATTGCCATGCAACTGTGTTTGGGTTGCCAAGTAAATACACATTTCTTTCTGGTTAATCATTTGGGAATTTCCTCTCTACAGTATTCTTCAAACCAGAGTATAACTCCGTAGGTGTAAAAACAAAAACAAGTCTGGAATTTTTTTCACCATTATTTTAGACCTATTCCATTGGATTCATCTCTTCTCCCTTATCACTTTCATCCATATCATTTTTCGGCCAAAATTTTGACCCCGCCCCCCCTTTTTAGTTCCCCCATCCTCATGTCCCATACTCGTAGCCAAGACTTGGAAGCTCGCTTCAACACCTTGAAATTTGGTCTCATCGAGAGCCAACAAGAATTAAAAGAACTCAGTGCCAATGTTGTCTCCATCAATACAACCATGCAGTCCTCAATGGAGGAAATCAAACAAGACCTCACCACCCGACTTGAATCTGTCTTTTCGGGACTCTGCACTAAATAGCATATCCCTACAGATAACCCTTCCTCTTCCTCACCTCCACATACTAAAGGTGACCATTCCTCTCATTCCCATAACTTTTAAAACCATCACTTTCAATGTGACCTATGCCTTCCGTGGGTGGATGTGACCAAATTTGATGGCTCAGACCCCACTGGTTGGGTAACCCAAATGGAACATTATTTCTATTTATATGGCATTACAAATGACTTGGCCAAACTCCGGTATGGTGTTCTCCATCTAGATCAAGAATGTTGGCAATGGTGGTAATTGAGAAAAACTTCTCGTCAAGGGTATATTGCTTGGACACACTTTGTTGCAGATATTTATGAATGCTTTGACACTGACACCAAGAATT
Organism: Picea engelmannii; assembly: GCA_009831015.1. NCBI lineage: Eukaryota > Viridiplantae > Streptophyta > Pinopsida > Pinales > Pinaceae > Picea > Picea engelmannii. Next base: position 897,031 of record ML780908.1, read on the forward strand.
TGGGCCATTTGAAAAAGTTGAAACAATCAGGAACAGTGGAAGACTTTATAGTTGCCTTTGAGTGCTTGGATTTTCGGACATAGGGCATGTCTGATGCCTTTTTCCGAGAATTGTTTATCAGTGGCCTCAAGGATGAGCTTCGGGCCCATGTCCTCATGGCTCGGCCTCAGAGTTGGGTGGAGGCTACTAAAAGAGCTAAAGAAGCACATCATGTTGTATCTTCTCAAAACCAGAAACCCTCCTTTATCCCTCACCCTAAAACAGTAAATTCCACTACTCTCTTCGCTCCACTAAAGATCCAAAAATTGATCAGGGCGGAAATGGATGAACGCCACCTCAAAGGCCTTTTTTATAATTGTGATGACAAATATTTTTCAGGCCACAAGTGTAAGGAAAAAAAGTTGTTTATGGCCATCTCTGATGATATTTCAGAAGAGGATATTGAAACTCCCCTTTTGTCTGATTCACCTGAAACCCCCGACATAACCCCTCCCTCAGACCCTCCTGAAGTAGAACCATTCATTTCCCTCAATGCTCTCATTGGCTTCTCCACTCCCCAAACCCTCAAGCTAATCAGTTACATCAAGCATCAGAAGGTCATCATTCTGGTTGATAGTGGAAGCACCCATAATTTTATTCATCATCATATTGCCCAAGAAACTCATTGCTACATCCATGCCATCAATAATTTCCAAATCATGATTGTTAATGGTGGCTCCATGAAATGTGGAGGGAGTTGTGAAAATGTGTGTCTACAAATTGGTGACTACCACCTGAAATCTCATATGTTTGCTATAGACATGGGCAAGTGTGACATTGTGTTGGGTGAAGACTGGCTAAGGACTTTGGGTTCCATTCTCATGGATTTTAAGGAATTAACCATGCATTTTGACTAGGAAGGCCACCAATATAAGTTCCAAGGCATCACCGTCGGGTCACCTGAGATCATTAGTTCCCATCTCATGGAAAAGCTACTCAAAAAGGGTCATTCTGGTGTTATTTCTCAACTCCATGCCATCCAAGCAACAAAAAAACCCTCGGTGCCGCAAGACCTCCAAGCCATCCTTTCTAAACATAAAGTGGTCTTTTCCACTCCCCAGGGACTCCCTCCTTCACGTGGTGTTCATGATAATTCCATTCCCCTTGTACCTGGAAGCCTTCCTCCCAATATTCGTCCATATCATCACCCCTTTTCCCAAAAAAATGAAATTGAGAAAATGGTCTAGGAACTCCTTAATGCAGGCGTTATCCGCCCTAGTACGAGCCCCTACTCTTCTCCCATGGTCATGGTCCTGAAGAAAGAAGGTTCTTGGCGAATGTGCCCTGACTTCCGTGCCCTCAAAAAACTTACCATTAAAGACTAATTTCCCATTCCTATCATTGATGACCTCCTGGATGAACTGAGTGGTGCCCAATTCTTTACTAAACTTGATCTTCATTCAGGCTACCACCAGATACGTATGAAAGAGGCAAACATTCCCAAGACTAACTTTATAACTCATGAGGGCCACTATGAGTTTTTAGTCATGCCCTTTGGCTTGTGTAATGCCCCCTCCACCTTCCAAAGCCTCATGAATCAAATCTTCCATCCTTTTCTCCATCATTTTGTCTTAGTTTTCTTTGATGATATCCTCATCTATAGCAAGACCTGGACATAACATCTTGCTCATGTGGATCGAGTTCTCCATCTACTCTCTCAGCACTAACTTTTCTTGAAACCGTCTAAATGTGCTTTTGGCGCCTCAGAAGTAGAGTACTTGGGTCATATGGTTGGAAAGGATGGCGTTAGGGTGGATCCTAAAAAGATTGAAGCTATGAAATATTGGCCTCACCCAAAGACTCTCAAAAGATTGCATGGATTTCTGTGCTTAACAGGCTAATATCGCAAGTTTGTTTAGAATTACAGAAAGATTGCAGCACCTCTCACTGCTCTCCTAAAAAATAATTATTTCACTTGGACTACAGTTGTTGCTCAAGCTTTTCAAACCTTGAAGATGTCCATGTGCACCACTCTAGTCCTGGCCCTTCCTGATTTCACAAAGACCTTTGTCTTGGAATGTGATGCTTCAGGGAAAGGAATTGGTGTTGTCCTTATGTAAGAGGGTTGGCCTTTGGCCTTTACCAACAAACAACTATCTGAAAGAAATCTGGGAAAATATATCTATGAAAAGGAAATGTTGGCTATCCTACATGTCGTTGATTTGTGGCACCCTTTTCTATTGGGGCAATGCTTCAAAATTAAGACAGACCATCAAAGCCTCAAGTGTTTTTTGGAACAACGCATTTCCTCCCCGAAGCAACAAAAATGGGTAACTAAGCTATTTGGCTATGATTATGATATCATTTACAATAAAGGAAAAGAAAATGTGGTTGCATATGAACTTTCCCGAAAATATGAAGACGAATGATCCCTTTTTTCTCTTTCCTTCATTGTACTAGATTGGCTCCAAGCTGTTTGCTAGGAATGGCTACAAGATCCCAAAAGTTCGTAGATGATCCAACAATTGTAGTCCAGTGCTCCAACTCCCCCAAGGTACTCTTGGCTCCATGATGAGCTTCAATATAAAGTTCGTTTGTATTTAAGTAAACAATCAGAGCTTAAATACACGGTACTTTCTGAGCTTCATGATACACCGACAGCGGGGCACTCCGTGTTCACCAAAACCTATGACAAGGTCAAACATTCTTTTTTCTAGGATGGTATGAAACAGGACATTCGTAATTTTGTGGCTGAATGTGATATGTGTCAACGCAACAAGGGAGAAACAGTCAAATCTCCAGGCACACTGCAACCGCTCCCGATTCAACCTGCTATTTGAAAGGACATCTCTATGGATTTTATTATAGGCTTACCCAAATCGGGAAATAAATCAGTCATCATGGTGGTTGTTCATTGCCTTTCCAAGTATGCTCATTTCTGTGCTCTTCAACACCCATTTACAACATCCACGGTGGCTCAAATTTTCATGGATCAGGTCTTCAAGCTCCATGGCATGCCACACTCTATTGTTTTTTATCGCGACCCCAATTTCACAAGCAATTTTCGGCAAGAATTGTTCAAGCTACAAGGCACCCAATTTCATCTTAGTACAGCTTATGATCCCTGACTGATGGTCAAACAAAAGTTGTCAACTAGTGTTTGGAAACATATTTGAGGTGTTTTTCCTCAGAAAAGAAAAATCAGTGGGCTCAATGGTTACCCCTAGCTGAATGGTGGTACAACACTGCATACCATACAACTACACGCATGACTCATTTTGAAGCGGTATATGGACATAATCCACCTTTAGTTCTCTCATACTTACCGGGTGTCTCGAAGGTCCAGGCAGTTGACCAAACACTTATAGTTCAAGAGGCTAGTCTCCGTACCCTCAAAGATAATTTGGTCATGGAACAAAATCGCATGAAGAAACAAGCAGATCAAGGTCGCTCTGAACATCAATTTGAAGAAGGGGATTATGTGTTTCTTCGCCTGCAACCTTACAAGCAGAATTCCCTCAAGGCCGATCAATCTCAGAAGCTAGCACCCAAATTTTATGGTCCTTATACAGTTCTCAAGTGTGTGGGATAGGTGGCCTATCAATTAGCTTTGCCCAGTCATTCAAAGCTACATCTTGTTTTTCATGTTTCCTTCTTAAAGAAGGTGATCAGAACTAAGTGCCAAATTCAAGCCAACCTTCCCGAGTTAGTTGAAGAAGGATCCATTTGGCTACAACCACAAGCATTTTTGGACCAGCGTGAGCATCGCCTGTGTTAGAGAACCATCAAGGAAGTTTTAATCCAGTGGAAAGATACAACTCCAACAGATGCCACTTGGGAACCAACTACCATTCTGCAGAAATTTCCACATCTCCAGCCTTGAGGACAAGGTTGTTTTTAAGGGGGAGGACATGTTAGGGTCCTAACCCGCACATAGGTAGAACACATTATTCAGATGTAATAAAGGTCAATATTAATAAGGCCTTGCAATAAAATAAAACAAGTCGAATGTAAGAATGCCTAATAGAAGCTTTCACTTCTAGAAGGATCTTCCTCTAGATGCTTCTTTTGATAGACATATTTAGTATAAATAGGAGTCGAGGGTATGAGAACCCTAGCTTGGGTATTATTGTAATAGAGCTCTGCTCGACTAGAGGTTTCCCCCTCGAAGAGGTCCATGAACATTTCTCTTAGAATCAAAGTGTTATTTCTGTTGTTATTCTCATATCATTTCAGTGTTATTGTGGTGATTATTCTAGTTATATTGTTGTTATTCTGCCATTTCTAGCATTTTATTTTTGTTCTGCATACTTTTTATATCTGGTATATTACATAACTTATTAACAGACAAAATAAAATAAACACAGAGATATGAAGAACAACACAGATATCCAGTGAACAATATCTTCTATTGAATAAATGAAATAGGCCAAAACTGTAAAACTACAGAACTGAAACACTTGCTTGAATGGTGGTAGCTATCTCTGAGAAGAGATGTGGCTGATACACGCATCCATCTAAACATAATGATTAAAATGAGGCTCTAGAGGCCTTTTTGATATTACTCATGAATGCCAAAATCCTAGACATCCAAAAACCTAACCCTAGGAGGTGAAAAACCAAAAATCATGTGGGCCCCTATGGGTAAGTTAGTACCTCAACTTCCCGGTGTTGTAACTTTTGCATACGACCTCTGTTTTAGGTGTGTGATAGCCCATTGGAAAGGTCTTTTAGAGAACTACACATTACACTATAAAACTCTATCTTTATTGATAGTTTGAATGTGGCGAGCCAAAAAAACCCTGTTTAGGGCACCAAAACAGCCCTGGAAGTACAACAAGATGTGTTGACATGAAAACATACAAAATAAGCCAGTTGGATTAGGTGAGGGGCCACCAGTATCCACCTGGAATATGTGTAGGGCTTCAGACAACCACAAAAGTGTAGAGCCCACAATTACAAAGAAGTACATAAACGTGTTGAACTAAAAACGGACAAGAGGAGCCAATCAGAATAGGTGCATGTACACCAAGACCCACCTGGATCAATCCTCCCCCCTTAGGAAGAAATACTATCCATTGCGTTGAGTTCCCCCATCAGGTGAGGAAACTTCTATTGGTTTTGGCCCTGAGTGAGCCACTTGCATTGGTGTAGGAGCTTCCCTACCTTAACAACCCAATAAAGTTGGATCCTCTGCTGGTAAGTGCCCTTGACCTGTGTGTCCACTATCTGATCAGTGGATTCTTGTTCCATGCATTCAGGGTTGAGCTCTGTTGGTGTCAAATGTTATTCGATCTCTGAGGTGTACAATAATGGTGGAAAATATGGCCAAAGGAGTTCAACATTGAACACTTGGTGTAGGCCCAGGAAGGGTGGAGTGTTGAGCTCAAAATCATTTCTACCCATAGCCTTGGTGATAGTGTAAGGTCCATAGTGAGGTGGGTGGCACTTTTGATGGGGCCCTGTGAGACGATCCTTCTGCAAATGTAATCAAAAATTTTCTCCAACCTGAAACTGGTGAGATACCCTATGTTGATCATGGCATTGCTTGTACTTAGCATTGGGTTTCTGCAAAATCTCCTAGACCTTTTGGAAGATGTGATGAATCTGCTCAATGAATATGGTGGCTTTTTCGGTCTCAGAATGAACATGGGAAGAGTCTGACTGTGTGGTGGAAAGAGGTAGTGCAACATCAATGGGACCTAAGGGTTGGAATCCTAGCCCCACCTAAAATGGGCTATGGATGGTAGAGCTATGGAGAGCCATGTTGTAATTGTGTTGAACATATGGGAGACTCTCATCCCATGTATGTGTATGCTTAGAGTTGTATATGTGAAGGATGTGCACAATCATCCGATTGACGACCTTTGTTTGGTCGTATTTTTGGGGGTGGAAATAAGTGGATTTAGTGAGCTTGGTGTCCAATAGCGATGAGAGACTTGACCAAAAGGTGTTGAGGAACCTGCTATGCCGGTCAGGGATGATGGTCTGTGGTATCCCAAAATGGAACCACATGCATTCGAAGAAGAGCTTCGTAGTATCTTCCACTATGATATTCTTCTTGCAGGCTATGAGGATGGTCATCTTCGAAAACCGATCAACGACCACAAATAAGTAGTCATTTCCTTGCTTGGTGGACAAAAGTATAGACATGTAATCCATTGAGATGGATTCCCAAGGCTTCTCGGGAGTAGGAAGAGGGGTGTATAAGCCTTGCTTCTTGATGCATGGCTTGGAAATGGCACAAACAATGCAAGATCTGATATACTTGCTGACGTCATGTCGAAGTTTTGGCCAATAAAATTGTTTCTGAAGAACGACCACAATTTTCTCCATGCAAAAATGTCCTACCATCCACTGTAGTGGTCTTCCCAAATAATCTTTGCATACTCGCTTGTAGGAACACAACGATGGCCCAGATGGCATAATAGTCCATCCTGAATGTGAAAATCAATGACAGTCGTGCCTGTACCCAAGAGCTGATAGGTGGTGGTGAAGTACAGATCTTGCTGATAAAGTTGGGGCCAATTAGATGCCTCATGTCCACAGGAATGGAGCACAGTGGTGAGTGCAACCATAGGAGGTCGACTGAGGCAGTCAACGACACGATTTGATATCCCTTATACTTGATGTTGAGATGGAACTGCTATAGGTAGGTGGACCACTTCTGATGGAGGTCATTTTGCAATTTCCCTTGTGTCTGTATGAACTGTAGAGGCTTGTGATCAGTGTGGATGATCGTCTCCTTTCCCAGAATGTAATGTTTACATTGAAGACATGCTTGTACAATGGAATACATTTCCTTGTCATAGGTGGGGTATTTCCAGACAATATCTGAGAGTGTCTCACTATGGTATGCCATCAGATGACCGTGCTAAGTGAGAACTACACCTACAACATAGTCAGATGCATCTGTCTCAATCTCGAATGGTTGCTGCAAATCAGGAAAGGAGAGTGCTGGAGTTAAGCACAAGTGATTCTTCAGATCATCGAATGCTCATTTTTGTTCCTTCCCCCATACAAAATTTTCCCTGCCACCACCCTTGGTCACCTAACTAAGGGCCCATGCAATATGGGAGAATCCCAACACGAACCGTCGGTAGAAGTTGGCCAGTCCCAAGAAACTTCAAAGCTTGGTTAGTATGGTCGGGGCTGGTCATTCATAGATGAATTGGATCTTAGCTGGATCAACATGTACCCCATGCTCATCAACAATGTATCCCAAGTATTGGACCATGTTCATGACAAAAGAGAATTTGTCTAAGTTGGCATATAGCTTGTTCTTCCGTAGAGTGCTTAGAACCTGCTGAATATGGTGCATGTGCTCCTCCCATGCTTTATTGAAGATGAGGATGTCATCCAAATATACCACCAAACAATAATTGGTGAAGGGTCTCAATACATCATCCATCAACCTCATGAAAGTAGCTAGAGCATTTGTTAATCCAAAGGGCATGACCAACCATTCGAAGAGACCTTCTTTAGATTTGAAGGATGTCTTCCATACATCAGTTGGTTCGATGGAAACCTAGTGGTAGCCAGAATTTAGGTCAATCTTGTAGAAGAAATTTCCCCCCTTGAGTTGTTCAAGAAGGTCATCGATCCTAAGAATTGGGTAACAGTTCATGACTGTGATTTTTTTTAAGGCTCTATAATCAATGCAGAGTCACCAAGTCCCATCCTTATTCTGCACCAGCACAATCATGATTTTTCAAGGGGAGGAGTTGGGTTTGATGTGCCCCTTTTGAAGAAGCTATTGGATATGATGCTTGATTTCATCATTTTAGATCAGTGAATGAGGATAGACTGGTCCATTAGGTAGAGGTGCACCGGGAATCACATCAATTGGATTCTTGACTTGGCAGTGCGTCGGTACCCCTATGGGTGAGGAGAAGATGTCTCTATATTCTTCCATGATCCCATCCACTTGCTTCTGTTGCAAAGAGAGGCTCTGTATAGAGGCCATAGATGTGGTGATGACCTTCTTCTTAATGTGAGCATGGATAAAAGATAAGACTAACTTCCCGGTCTGTGAAATGACCTTACTGCATTTCTTAGCAGAGATTAAAGAAACAACAGTAGGTGGTGCTACCTATGGTATTGTGTACAATTGTCTACCCAAAATAATAATAAGACTATGGAGTCTAGACTCATACACAACACAAAGCTTCCACAAATATGGTTTTCCTAAAATAACATCACAAACTTCAAGGGGAGAAATATCACACAATACCTCATCTTTGAACGAAGTGATCCCGTAGGAAATACGCCATTATTGGCTGACGCAAAGATCTCTCCTTTGGCGAAACCAGTTGATGGTGTAGGGATGTGGGTGTAGTTTCGTCAGTAGGTCCAGCCACTTGACAACCTCTGCTGAGATCAGGTTCTTCTGACTACCTCTATTGACAATGAAATGAAGAGGAGCCCCCTTTAACCACATCTGTGAGTGAAAGAGGTGTTCCCCTTCCTCTGGTTCTTCTGGTTCGCTTGGCTGGACTTTGGTGGTAGCAAAAGTGGCACTGGGTTCAACATTGATAATCTGCTTCCCTCCTTCTATATTTAATTCATAATCAGAATCGACCTCTAAATCAGAATCCTTCATCTTGACCATGAGTGACTTCTTGGAGCGACATTCTTCAGTGTTGTGCCAAGGAATTTTATGATACTCACACCATTTTCTCATGTCCTTCTTCGTCTTCTCATTTCCCTTATTGTGTGGCAGATTGGATTGGTTGTCCTGAGAGTGGCCATATCGGCTCGGTCCCTTGCTGTGTGGGTTGGGGCCACCTTTTCCTTGCTTTGACTATGAGGAGTTTACAGATCCAAACTCTTTCTTCTTCTTCTTAAATTTCTGCTCGATCTTGACAACGTATCTATAAGTCGTGCCCAATGAGGTGATGTCCAAAAAATCCATTTCTGTTTGAATGTATCTATGCAAACATCCATGGTATTTGAGCATTATATGTCTCTCAGAGTCTTTGATACCCAATTTGGTGCACAGGGTATGGAAATTATTAGTGAAATCTGGTACTGTCTGGTCCCTTTCTTGACACAGGGTGGTTCATCTGGTGTACTGGTCCTCATAGCTTCCAACAGGGTAGTATTGTTCTTTAATGGTGTCCCAAAAGGAATCCCATGTATGGGAAATCGTAAATATTGCAGATTCCTCTATGAATCTTTTCTCAGAGTAAGTATCCCACCATCCCTTAACATGGGGGACGACCTTGAGAAGTGAAAAAGTGATTTTTTACCTATCGAAAAATTTGTGGACCGAAAAATACCCTTCGAGAAGATTCAACCATTTATCTACAGCATCTGCATCTATCAGTCCTTCAAATAATGGAATATCAAAATTTACTTGTACCTTGAAGGGGGTTGCATGGCCGCTTGATGAATATACTTCTCATGTGGGAAACCGTCGAAGAATCTGCACAAAGTTTTCCATCATCTCGTTCCTTTATCGCACGAGGGCTTCTTCGAGCAACATTTTAGTAGGATATCCTGCTCCATAATCTTTATTTTCATCTCCCATGGGTTGTTTTCAGTCTTAGCACAACTGATCTTGCAACGAATTGATTGGTTCGAGTCCCAACTTCTTGTACCCAGATGTTGTCGGGGACATGCATGAAGAAAAATGGATGGAGAGAAGACTGCTCTGATACCAATGATCCAGATTTAGGAACGAAACGAACTGATTAACAGACCGAATACAATAAACACATAGATATGAAGAACAACACAAATATCAAGTGAACAATATATTCTATTGAATAAATGAAATAGCCTGAAACTATAAAACTGTGGAACTGAAACACTTGCTCGAATGGTGCTAGCTATCTCTGAGAAGAGATGTGGCTGCTACGTGCATCTGTCTGAAAAAATGATTACAATAACGCTCCAGAGGCCTTTTTGATATTACTCATGAATTCCAAAACCCTAGACATCCAAAAACCTAACCCTAGGATGTGAAACACCAAAATTCATGTGGGCCCCTATGGGTAAGTTGGTACCTCAACTTATCAAGGTCATAAATTTTGCATATGACCTCTGTTTTAGGCACATGATAGCCCATTGGAAAGGTCTTTCAGAGAACTACACATTATGCCATCAAACTCTTCAAACTCTAACTTTGTCTATAGTTTGACTATGGAGAGCCAAAAAAACACTATTTAGGGATCCAAAACGGCCCTGGAAGTACATCAAGATGTGTTGACATGAAAACATACAAAATAAGTCAGTTGGATTAGGTGAGAGGCCACTAGTAACCACCTGGAAGATGTGTAGGGATGCAGACAACCCTAGAAGTGTAGAACCCATAATTACAAACAAGTACATAAGAACATGTTGAACTAAAAGAGGACAAGAGGAGCCAGTTGGAATAGGTGGGTGGCCATCAATATCCACCTGGATCACAATAGAACAGACAGATGTATGGAAGATCTCCTTCAAGTCAAGGAAGGTATTTTTTAATGGTTGTTCATGCCCTTTAGTTTGAAAAATTCTCCAACAACTTTCATGAGGATGATGGATGATATCCTGTGACCATTCACCAATACTTTTGTAGTGGTGTATCTGGATGATATCCTCATCTACAAAAAGACCTGGGAGAAACACTTGTAGCATATTCAATAGGTTCTACACACCCTGTGACAACACAAGTTATATTCCAACTTGGAGAAATGCTCCTTTGGTATGGACAGGGTCGATTACCTGGGATACATCACTGATCAACATGGTGTACATGTGGATCCAGCCAAGATCCATGTCATCCATGACTGGCCAGCCCTAACCACACTCACTGATCTTCGAAGCTTCTTGGGCCTTGCCAATTTCTATCGCAGGTTTGTGTTGGGATTCTCCCATATTGCATGGGCCCTCAGCTAAGTAACCAGGGGTGGCGGTAGGGAAACATTTGTGTGGGGACTGTCCCAACAAAAAATGTTCGATGATTTGAAGCAGTGCTTGTTCTCAGCCCCAGTACTTTCATTATCAGACTTGCAACAACCCTTTGATATCGAGACATATGCTTCAGACTATCCTGTGGGTGTCGTTCTCACTCATCACAACCACCCTGTTGCCTATCATAGTGAGACACTATTAGATGTTGTTTGTAAGTACCCTACTTACAACAAAGAAATGTAATCCATTGTGAAATCCTGCTACCAGTGGAGACATTACATTCTTGGGAAGGAGACAGTCATACACACTGATCATAAGCCACTACAGTTCATGTAGACACGAGGAAAGTTGTAGAATGATCGCGATTAGAATTGGTCCACATACTTGCAACAATTCCACCTCAATATCAAGTATAAAATAGGAATTACCAACCAAGTCGGTGATTGCCTCAATTGACCTCCAGTCGTGCCACTCACCACACTGCTAGACTCTTGAGGCCATGAGACCTATGGATGGCCCCACCTCTATGAGACAGACCTGAACTTCGCCACAACCTACCAAATGTTCGGCACAAACTCAATTGTCACTAATTTCCATCTTTAGGACGGGTTGTTGTGCCATTTAGGCCATCTCCGTGTTCCATAAAGTGAGTGCGCGAAGCTGATTTTGGAAGCCCACTATAGTTGGGTGGCAGGATACTTCGGTGTCGAAAAGACAATGGCAGTACTGCAGAAACATTTTTACTAGTCAAAACTTCGACAGGATGTGGGAAAGTATATCAGATCCTGCACTGCCTACACTATTTCCAAACTGACCACTAAGAAACAAGGCCTGCACACCCCTCTTCCTACTCCTAACAGACCATGGGAATCCATCTCAATCACTACTACATTTGACCAAATTTTCCATGATTTTTCATTTCTATTGCCGCACATATCCGTCGTACTTTCCACGAAATCAAAGACTATTTTTCGTGGAACTTTTTTCGTTGCTATATCCATGAACCAGTTATTCGTGGAAAAAACGATGAAATTAGCCCTCTAGGTTTACCTTATAAAGTGTGGTATTAGCGATGAAATTTTTTCGCAATAGGGACGAACAACCATGCCAAATTAAAAAACTTACCAACAGATTACGATGCAGATGCCATATGTGAGACACAAAACTATGGAAAGTTGCGACGAAAAAGCGTCGCAATAGAGACACAAACGTTTGGCAGAGACAAAATTTACGACGCAGATGCTATATGTGCGACACAAAACCATGGAAAAGTGCAACAAACTTTCTTCAATATTTCTACGCTTGGTAAAAAGAAATCCATTGCCTTACGACGAACTATTGTCAATATTGCCACGCTTCCTTTAAGTTTAAAAAACTAAAATCTAAATGACAAGCTGGATGTTGGGATTCGTGATTGACCCATAATCAATATTTTCATGTGTGATTGACCCTTCAAAGGGTATATTATGTGAGAAGGTCTTATGAGAGGGGGTTTTGGAACTTATTAGGGGTCTTTCTTAGTGGACCAAAAGGGAAACCCAAGTCACCTTGGGATGAAGGGGAAGATAAAATACATTCCCTTGAATGAATGGTTTTAATTGAGATATTGGGGCTCTAAACTAGAGGTCAAAAACAATTTGGTAGGTGCCTCGCAGGGGGACAATATGGGAGATGTATTATTTTTAAATCTATCACTATCCTTGTGAGAGTGGGACAACCCTTTACTTATCCACTTCAATGCACTCACAACCATTAATCAATATTAATATAGACTGGTCACAATAATTACCTTGAATATCAAATTTAACCTATTAATGTGAAGGGATAATCACAGCATGAGGTTAAAGGAATTCACACCCTTTCAACAACTATGTTTGTAGCTTTTTGGATGAGGAACTTGTAGCCTTGTGGTTGAGTCATTCCCTTACCAAAAAAATGAATGTTACTCACACTCATATGAATGAAAGAAATCAAAGTTTTTCCCACGAAAAAAGTTGTAACGCTTTGAAAGAATGGTAGATCAAAACAATGGAGCACTTGTTTAAACAAATACACTTACACCTATTCAAGTAAAGGTAACTCACCCTATTCAAATGAAGGTACATGATACCATATAAATGAAGATAAATGGAGATGTTTAACTTGAAGGGTAGTTCACACCAAATCAAGTTAGTGTGATCACAATGTTTTGAAACGAAGGGTGATCAAACTACTCTAGGTGATAGTTTCTCACTTGGAGTAATGAAATTTGGTGGGAAGTAGAATAGCTAGTAGTATATGGGTAAAATCATGAAGGTGGGTAACACTTTCGTGACAATCGGGTCTCAAAAATTTCTAGCGACAAATTTTCGGTCGAAAAAATGTTGCTAGGAATTTTTTCGGCCGAAAATTTGCACGCAAATTGAACGACACCCTTGAAATTCATGTACAATGTTTTTCAAATGAATTATTTTCCTGTGGTAAGCATATTTCGACCGAAACATTTATCTTTAATGGATTCCGTTAAAAACTAGGTTTCGACCGAAAGAATATTTCGACCAAAAACCTAAAAATGGGACTGTTTGTAGGAAACTGCAAATTCTCTCCATCTTACTTGATCTTTCGAGGTAGAGGAATCCTACAAATACTCAAAATTTAGTTTCATAATTGATACCAACATTTTTAAAATTGAATCTACTTTCATTGGATATAATTTGTTTTCATTTTCATTGTTTTTATCTAATTTTATTTAATTTTATAAAAAATCACTACATAATATTTTTAGGTGAGATTATGATTCGGTGAAATTAAAAATCCATATCTCTAAAAATACACAGTGGAAAATTATGGAAAATTGATATTCATAATTCTTAAATTGTTATCTTCAAAAGGGTATTTTTAGATTTTACTTTTAAGTAAAAATTAAGATATATACAAGGTGTAAGAAAACATGTGTTTAAAATCTGCAACGTTTTCATCTTGGTCAACTTCAAAAAAATCTATAAATTATAATATTCATCCGTTAGATTCAAAATTATAGTCATAATAAAACAGAGTCTTTGTAGATTGTTGCAGTATATTTTGTTTCTTAAAAACATAAGTTTAATAATATATACATTGTTGTGGGAAAAAATAACTCATTATCATTCCTTTCATGTTTAAGGAACATACTGTTAAATAATTGTCAAATTGACATATCAAATATTAATAAAAAAAAATTGAAAAATAGTCATTGGAAAGATAACAAAATTATTCACAAGTTTTGTTGTTACTATAAAGTGAAATTCTAAATAAAAAAAATACTTTTGTATGACAGAAGTTGAAGAACTTGTGAAAATATAGTTTTTTTTTGTCATAAAACAGGCAAAAGTGTTACCCATATTCATGATTTTACCCATATGTTATAGTCTTAATTTCCACCCTACATGCCAGAAGGGAATCCAACAGAAGATGAAAGTCAAAATACATTTCTTGCTCAGGATTTAGGACTTTTTTTTAGGGTCTTCACATGGAATATAGGAGAAAACATGCGATGATAGTCGTTGGTTGTTTATAATGCAACAAGCGATGATCCCTGCAACCTTCTAGATTTCCAAAGTTATGAAGAGGTAAGCAAGGGATCAATTGTATCTTTGTGGCATGGGGATAGAAAATCACAACATTCGAGTTTCCAGTGGGTTCCAAAATATCTAGAAGCTCTCCGAAGCCTCTTCCAAGGATATATATAAAGAAGGAAAGTCTTGAGAAAGAGGGGGAAGAATATTTTGCAGAGTTATGATGTCCAATTATAGAGGTGCTTCTCCAGTCACAATGGCCACAATCAAATTTCCTAGTCAGATTGAGAAGCTGAGGAGGAATTAGGATCAAGGAGAAAAGAGAAATGATTTCACATCC
>ML780908.1:925670-937170 GCA_009831015.1 Picea engelmannii
GTGAAGGAAAGAGAGGTGAGAGGAAACAACTATTATGAGGGAGGGTGAAATTTGGAAATGCTAGCCTACAACTAGTGAGGGAATTAGAGGTGGAATTATCGTGAGGTGACATGAATGAAGACATGAAGTGATGATGTTAAAAGTAACAATCAAAGGCATTGATGATGGTGAGGTGATATTATCAATATTTTGAAAAGGAACCATTTAAGGAATTAATATTAATTGTAAGGTGACATTAGTGAGGGCATGTGCCATTGATTCTAGCTGAAAGGCACCGTTGAAGGCATGAGGTGAATATGTTAGCATGGGGATGGAAAAGGAACCATCATTTTCTTATGGATATGGTGAACCATACATTCATGTTAGAATTTATCCATTCGTGAACCATAAACCTACATGAATATGCATGATTGTGTTTCATAATGTTTTTGGATTCAAGAGCCTAGGTAGATATTGACCCTTATGTTCCTCAGTGTTGCATGGATTCTTCCCCAATACCAATACTTAATTTAAATATGTGTTTTATGATATTTCCAATCCAATACTAGAATGGGTGGAGTGAGATTCTTATGTTGTCTACTTGTGCAACACTTCCCACTGACTTGACCTCGAACCAAAATCGAATTCTATAATGTTTTAGGTCCAAGAAAAAACCATGTAGAATTGAAGGGACAAGACATGGAATACAAATGGAATGAAATATAATTAAAAACACAAGATTTACCTACACGGTGTTCATTCAAGATGAGACAAGGATGGAACATATGCATAGTGGGTGAAGATAAAACATTGACATGAATAGTAAATAGAGACTATAGGTGCATATGAAAATCCTAGAAAGTGTCATACTACCACACAAACAATATCAGGGTTGACTTAATGGATGTGTGGACTAATAATATTCAACTATGTGGTATTGATGATCATAACATGGAAGCTTCAAAAGGACAAGTGGTGGAATTTGAATCTCAAATTTGAGGAAGAATTTAGTTGGGTGCTATAAAGCATTTTGGGAATGCATGATCATGCAATATTTTCTCTTTATGTTTTTTTCTACATGAGTACTATGCCAAACCTAAAGTTGAATTTTACTTCATTTATAGTTTTTTAATTATGATTTGCATGAGTGGATTTTGTCCCTAACATTCTCCACAAAAAAGAGATATTGGTGAGCATAATCTTCAAGGATTGAAATAATAGAATTGAAATTTAGTTTATTTTTTTTACCTCATCAATGGTGTTGGGTTCCCTTTATTTTGGTAGTGGTTCATAGGCCTATGGTGTTGGCTCAAATCCTTTACATTAAGCTCTAAGAATGATACTATGGTTTAGGTATCTTCTTGTGAATTTTTTGTTGTTTTGAGGGTGTGTTTATCCCACACACCTTATTGAATGTATGTGGGGGGGCTAGATGTTTGGTCTTTTCTCACAGACATATTGCTCCCTTGCACATCAATGAAGTTTTTTTAAAGGGATAAATTAGTTGACATATGGTCACAACTCTCTCATTGTCATTTATTTAATTTGTTTTCTTCATTGATGGTGTTGGGTTCCCTCTATTTTAGTAGTGGTTTGTAAGATGTGTGGAAAAACCTTGGGAATTTACAGTAATGAATGGGATACTAATGATCCCAAGATTGAAATATAAAATGGAGAATGTGAACATGTTCATGGCATGTTTCAAGATAAAAATACCAGAAAACTTAAAAGAAGAGAAATAATACCATGTTGAATTGATTGTTGACCTCCTTCTCCTCGCGCACAGGTTTCAAATGGAGTTCCCTCCTCCTCTATCCAACATGCCCTTGATCCTGACCTTCTCCTCACATCCCCTCCTCTCTTCCCTAAACCTCCTTCTCCTTATCCTCGCATGTAGTTTGACCTCCTTCTCCTCCTCTGCGTGCCCTCCTCTCTTCCCTCAACCTCCTTCTCCTTCTCCTCAACCTCCTTCTTCTTCTCCTTCTCCTTGCGTTCCCTCCTCTCTGCCCTCAAACTCCTTCTCCTTCTCCTCCTCCATGTGCCCTCCTCTCTGCCTTGACCCCCTTCTCCTCCTCTTCGTGTGACCTACCTCCTCTGCGTCCCCTCCTCTCTACCCTAACCTCCTCTCCTTCTCCTAGCTCACGTGACCTACCACCTCTCTACTCTGATGGCCTCCTTCTCCTCCTAGCTCGAGCAACCTACTGAGGCCTCCTCTCTACTTTGACATCGACCTTCTCTGGCTCCAGCTAGCTCACATGAGAGTTGAAATGTGTTTTTTTTGTTTTGTTTTCAAACTTATGTTTTGTTATTTGTTTATTTTTTGGTATTTCTTTTTTCTTTTTATTATAGTTATATATAATTTATAAATTATAATATATAATTTATAATTTATTTATTTTATGAGATTCCAAGGTGATTACCACATGTGAGGTGCATTTCCCATCAATTTTTATTTATTTTAGAATCAAGTATACTAATTAAAGCATCACATATATTTACTCCAGATGAAAGTGAGGAGATCAATAAGCAAGTCCAGAACTTATTGCACAAAGGATTCTAGGAGAGCTTGAACCAATATGCAGTTTATGTTTTATTATCATTGTACAAGGGAGGACATGGGAATATGTGCATCGATTTATGTAATATACCAGATATAAAAAGTATGCAGAACAAAAATAAAATGCTAGAAATGGAAGAATAACAACAATATAACCAGAATAATTACCACAATAACACTGAAATGATATAATCATAACAATTGAAATAGAACTTTGATTCTGAGAGCAATGTTCACGGGCCTCTTCGAGGGGGAAACCTCCAGTCGAGAAGAGCTCTATTACAATAATATCCAAGCTAGGGTTCTCATACCCTCGACTCCTATTTATACTAAATATGTCTATCAAAAGAAGCATCTAGAGGAAGATCCTTCTAGAAGCGAAAGCTTCTATTAGGTCTTCTTACATTCGACTTATTCTATTTTATTGCAAGGCCTTATTAATATTGACCTTTATTACATCCGAATACATTGTTCTACCTATGTGTGGGTTAGGACCCTAACATGTCCTCCCCCTTAAAAATAGCCTTGTCCTTAAGGCTTGAGGTGTAGAAATTGCTACATAATGGTAGCTGGTTCCCAAGTGGCATTTGCTAGAGTTGTATCTTTCCACTGGATTAACACTTCCTTGATGGTTCTCTAATGCAGACGATGCTCACGCTGGTCCAAAAATTCTTATGGTTGTAGCCAAATGGATCCTTCTTCGGCTAACTCGAGAAGGTTGGTTTGAATTTGGCACTTAGTTCCGATCACCTTCTTTAAGAAGGAAACATGAAAAACAGGATGTAGCTTTGAATGACTGGGCAAAGCTAACTGATAGGCCACCTGTCCCACACTCTTGAGAGGACCATAAAATTTGGGCGCTAGCTTCTGAAAATGTTCGGCCTTGAGGGAATTCTACTTGTAAGGTTGTAGGCGAAGAAACACTTGATCCCCTTCTTCAAATTGACATTCAGAACAACCTTGATCTGCTTGTTGCTTCATGCGATTCTGTGCCATGACCAAATTCTCTTTGATGGTACCGAGAATGGCCTATCGAATTGTAAGTGTTTGGTCAACCGCCTGGACCTTCAAGACACTAGGTAAGTATGAGAGAATTGAAGGTGGCTTCTATCCATATACCACTTCAAAAGGAGTCATGTGTGTAGCTGTATGGTATGAAGTGTTGTACCACCATTTAGCTAGGGGTAACCATTGATCCCACTGATTTTGATTTTCCAAGGCAAAACACCTCAAATATGTTTCCAAACACTTGTTGACAACTTCAGTTTGACCATCAGTCTGGGGATGATAAGATGTACTGAGATGAAATTGGGTGCCTTTTATCTTAAACAGTTCTTGCCAAAAATTGCTTGTGAAAGTTGGGTCATGATCAGAAACAATAGAGTGTGGCATGCCATGAAGCTTGAAGACCTGATCCATGAAAATTTGAGCCACCGTGGATGCTGTAAACGGGTGTTGAAGAGCGCAAAAATGAGCATAGTTGGAAAGGCAATCAACAACCACCATGATGACTGATTTATTTCCCGATTTGGGTGATCCTGTAATAAAATCCATAGAGATGTCCTTCCAAATAGCAGGCGGAATCAGGAGCGGTTGTAGTGTGCTCGGAGATTTTATTGTTTCTCCCTTGTTGCGTTGACACACATCACATTCGGCCACAAAATTACGAATGTCCTATTTCATACCATCCCAGAAAAAAGAACGTTTGACCTTGTCATAGGTTTTGGTGAACCCAGAGTGCCCCGCTATCGGTGTAGCATGAAGCTCAGAAAGTACCGTGGATTTAAGATTTGATTGTTTACTTAACTGCAATTGTTGTATCAACTGCGAACTTTTGGGATCTTGTAGCCATTCTTGGCGAATGACTTGGAGCCAATCTGGTACAATGAAGGAAAGAGAAAAAAGGGATCCTTCATCTTCATATTTGCGGGAAAGTGCATCCGCAACCACATTTTCTTTTCCTTTCTTGTAAATGATCTCATAATCATAGCCAAATAGCTTAGTTACCCATTTTTGTTGCTCCGGGGAGGAAATGTGTTGTTCCAGAAAATACTTGAGGCTTTGATGGTCTATCTTAATTTGGAAGTGTTGCCCCAATAGATGAGGGCACCACAAAGCAACGACATGCAAAATAGCCAACATTTCCTTTTCATAGATAGATTTTCCCAGATTTTTTTCAGATAGTTGCTTGCTGGTAAAGGCCAAAGGCCGACCCTCTTGCATAAGGACAACACCAATTCCTTTCCCTGAAGCATCACATTCCAAGACAAAGGTCTTTGTGAAATCAGGAAGGGCTAGGACTGGAGTGGTACACATGGACATCTTCAAGGTTTGAAAAGCTTGAGAAATAGTTGGAGTCCAAGTGAAAGAGGGTTTGAAAAGCTTGAGCAGCAGCTGGATTCCAAGTGAAAGAGTTCCTTTTTAGGAGAGCAGTGAGAGGTGCTTCAATCTTTCCGTAATTCTTAACAAACTTGCGAAAATAACCTGTTAAGCCCAGAAATCCATGCAATATTTTGAGAGTCTTTGGGTGAGGCCAGTCTTGCATAGATTCAATATTTTTAGGATCCACCTTGACGCCCTCCTTTCCAACCATATGACCCAAGTACTCTACTTCTGAGGTGCCAAAAGTACATTTAGATTGTTTTAGGAAAAGTTGGTGTTGAGAGAGTAGATGGAGAACTCGATCCACATGAGCAAGATGTTTCGTCTAGGACTTGCTATAGATGAGGATATCATCAAAGAAAAATAAGACAAAATGACAGAGAAAAGGATGGAAGACATGATTCATGAGGCTTTGGAAGGTGGAGGGGGCATTACACAAGCCAAAGGGCATGACCAAAAACTCATAGTGGCCCTCATGAGATCTAAAGGCAGTCTTGGGAATGTCTGCCTCTTTCATACATATCTGGTGGTAGCCTGAATGAAGATCAAGTTTAGTAAAGAATTGGGCGCCACTCAGTTCATCCAGGAGGTCATCAATGACATGAATGAGAAGTTTGTCTTTAATGGTAAGTTTTTTGAGGGCATGGAAGTCAGGACACATTCACCAAGAACCTTCTTTATTTAGGACCATGACCACATGAGAAGAGTAGGGGCTCGTACTAGGGTAGATAATGCCTGCATTAAGGAGTTACTGGAATGGAATGATCATGAACACCACATGAAGGAGGGAGTCCCTGGGGAGTGGAAAATACCACTTGATGTTTATAAAGGATGGCTTGGAGGTCTTGCGGCACCGAGGGTGTTTATGTTGCTTGTATGGCATGGAGTTGAGCAATAACACCAGAATGACCCTTTTTGAGCATCTTTTCCATGTGATGGGAACTAATGATCTCAGGTGAACCGACGATGATTCCTTGGAACTTATATTGGTGGCCCTCCTGGTCAAATTGCATGGTTAATTCCTTAAAATCCATGAGAATGGGCCCCAATGTCCTTACCCAGTTTGCACCCAACACAATGTCACAATCGCCCATGTCGATAGCAAACATATGAGATTTCAGTTGGTAGTCACCAATTTGGAGACACACATTTTCATAACGCCCTCCACATTTCATGGTGCCACCATTGCCAATCATGATTTGGAAATTATTGACGGCATGGTTGTAGCAATGAGTTTCTTGGGAAATGCAGCGATGAATAAAATTATGGGTGCTTCCACTATCAACCAGAATGATGACCTTCTGATGCTTGATGTAACCAATTATCTTGAGGGTTTGGGGAGCGGAGAAGCTAGTGAGAGCATTGAGGGAAATGACTGGTTCTACTTCAGGAGGTTATGAGGGAGGGGTTATGTCGGGGGTTTCAGGTGACTCAGACATAAGGGGAGTTTCAACATCCTCTTCCAAAATATCCTCGGAGATGGCCATAAGAAACTTTTGTTCCTTACACTTGTGGCCCGAGAAATATTTGGTATCACAATTATAACAATGGCCTTTGGGTTGGCGTTCATCCATTTCATCCCTGGTCAATTTTTGGATCTTTAGTGGAGCGTAGGGAGTAGTGGGATTTACTGGTGTAGGTCAAGGGATAAAGGAGGGTTTCTTGTTTTGAGAAGATACAACCTGTTGTTATTCTTTAGATCTTTTAGTATCTTCAACCAAACTCTGAGGCCGAGCCATGAGGACATGGGCCCAAATCTCATCCTTGAGGCCACTGATAAAACATTCTTGGAAAAAGGCATCAGACATGCCCTCAGTCCAGAAATCCAGGCGCTCAAAGGAAGCTATAAAGTCTTCCACTATTCCTGATTGTTTCAACTTGGTCAAACGACCTAAATGGTTGGTGTTCATGTCAAACCATTCATAAAGCTCGGCCACAAAGTGTGTCCAAGAAATATACCCTCGACGAGAAGTTTTTGTCCATTGGCACCATTGCCAACGTTCCTGATCTAGATGGAGAACACCATACTGGAGTTTGGCCAAGTCATCTGTAATGTCGTATAAAGAGAAATAATGTTCCATTTGTGTTACCCAACTAGTGGGGTCCGAGCCATCAAATTTGGTCACATCCACCCGTGGAAGGCGTAGGTCACATTGAAAGTGATGGTTCTGAAAGTTATGAGAATGATAGGAATGTTCACCTTCAGTATGTGGAAGTGAGGAAGAGGAAGGGTTATCTGTAGGGATATGCAGTTTGGTGTAGAGTGTCGAAAAGACAGATTCAAGATGGGTGGTGAGGTCTTGTTTTATTTCCTCCATTGAGGACTGTATTGTTGTATTGATAGCGGAAACATTGGCACTGAGTTGTTTCACTTCTTGTTGGGTCTCGACGAGACCTGATTGCAAGGTGTTGAAGTGAGCTTCCAAGTCTTGTCTACGGGTATGGGCCATGAGGATGGGGGAACTGAAAAGGGGCGGGCGAGGTCAAAAATTTTGCCGAAAAATGATATGTATGAATGTGATAAGGGCGAAGAGATTAATCCAATGGAATAGGTCTCAAATAATGGTGAAAAAAAATCCAGACTTTTACACCTGTGGAGTTATACTTCGGTTTGAAGAATACTGCAGAGAGGAAATGCCCAAATGCTTAACCAGAAAGAAATGTGTATTTACTTGGCAACCCGAACATAGTTGCATGACAATAGATCTTGTCTTTTTTAATTTGTTTATGTTTCTGTCCCCAAGGGTTAGGTATTCAAGGGTTCTACAGACAAGGGTTTTCCCTGTGCTATATCTCTCTAATATACGTGCGGGGTCCAACAATAGTACTCGACCCAATATCTCAGGGCACTAACTAAGGAGGATAGACCGTACCCTTAGCCGTACTACCTGACTACCCAGGTACTAGAGAGTATCTTCCCGAGTGATGTTCTCAGTGGAACTATAGAAGTCAGGTGACCGATCGATTTATCTAAAGAGGGATTCAGGAAATCTAGACTAATTTGTACATAGGTGTTGTCTGATCCGCTACCACTTGAACGGGTACCAAAAGGGGTTACAAGGGTGGCCAATAGATGTACGCTTAAGAACCACTTGTATTTTCTGAGTGTATGAATCCCTCAACCGCGGGTTTATGTGTGTAACGACAGATCTTTGTGGATTAAATACGTCAGAATACGTCTCTACCCTGAAAAAAAAATTACCCACAATTTCTTCCAAGGAAAGTGCTTTGATACCACTTGTAATATATCAGATATAAAAAGTATGCAGAACAGAAATAAAATGCTAGAAATGGCAGAATAACAACAATACAACCAGAATAATCACCACAATAACACTGAAATGATATAAGAATAACAATAGAAATAGCACTTTGATTCTGAGATCAATGTTCATGGGCCTCTTCGAGGGGGAAACCTCCAGTCGAGTAGAGCTCTATTACAATAATCTCCAAGCTAGGGTTCTCATACCCTCGACTCCTATTTATACTAAATATGTCTATCAAAAGAAGAATCTAGAGGAAGATACTTCTAGAAGCGGAAGCTTCTATTAGGTATTCTTACATTCAACTTATTCTATTTTATTGCAAGGCCTTATTAATATTGACCTTTATTACATCCAAATATATTGTTCTACCTATGTACGAGTTAGGACCCTAACAATTTGTCTGCCATCAACATTGTTACCATCAAATATTTAATCTCATTTCCAAGGATGGATGACTATTTGATGGATAAGTAGAGTGAATTACTTCATAAAGATTGATTTGAAGAGAAAATATCATCAAATTCAAATCTATGAAGGTGAATAATGCAAGACAACCTTCAAGATGAAGTAAGGACTACATGAATTGCTAGTCATGCCATTTTGTTTGATGAATGCTTCTAGTAGTCTCATGACATTGATAACGAAGTGTTGAAACCTTAATTGGGTAAGTCCATGATTGTGTATTTAGATGACATATTGATTTTTAGTAAGACTAAAGAAGAGGACATGATGCATTTGAAGCAAATGTTGGAGCAGTTGAAGAAGGAGAAGTTGGTCATAAATTTGCAAGTGTTATTTTATGAAGGAATAATTAACATACTTGGGATTTGTGATATATGAATATGGGATGAAGATAGATCCATAGAAAGTATTTCATGGTTTAGTTAGCTTCTACCATAATTCTATTCCAAATTATAGTGGGATGTGTGTGCCACTAACAACTTGCATGAAGAAATGAGACTTTTAATGGAATGCAACAACCCACAAAGGATTTGAATTATTGAAAAATAAGGTAATAAAGAAATTGATGCCAACTTTTCTAAACTTTGGAAAGGTGTTCCAAATAGGTTTTGATGCAAATAGACGAACAATCAGAGAGGCAGATATCCAAGAGGGAAATCCTATTGCATTGTTCAATGATAAGTTGAATGATACACAAAAGAATTGTTTCATGTATGATCAAGAGTTCTACACCATCATTCAAACATTGAAGAAGTGGAGGCACAACTTGTTTCTCAAAGAATTTGTTTTTTACACCAATCATCTAGCACTACAATATATAAATAGCAAGTAAAATCTAAATCAATGGCACATGAAACGGGTAGATTTCTTGTA
The DNA here is from genome assembly GCA_009831015.1 of Picea engelmannii. Lineage (NCBI taxonomy): Eukaryota > Viridiplantae > Streptophyta > Pinopsida > Pinales > Pinaceae > Picea > Picea engelmannii. The sequence continues at coordinate 935,190 of ML780908.1, forward strand.
GAGATACTCATTTGTGTTGAAGTTTAGATTCATAAGGTCAAATAGAATTGTCGATGCATTAATAAAAAGGACATCATTTCTCACTACCATGACCGTGGAGATGGTAGGGTTGGATGAAATGAAGAACATTTATGAGAAGGATGCAAATTTTGAATACATATGGAAAGCCAACAAGGAACCATGGAACCAAGACCAAACTCCATTCTTGGACTACTTTATCCAAGAAGAATTATTTTCAAAAATCATCAATTATGCATTCTAAGAGGATCAACGGGGGAGAACCTTATTAGAGAGATTCATAATGGTAACAATAGTGGATATTTTGGCATGGATAAGACCTAGGCATTAGTGAAAGAGAACCACTATTGATTGGAAATTGCCAAGACAAGACATGAAAAGATGGGTGAAAAGTTGCAAAAATTTTCAACATATAAAGGGGAAGAGAAAAAATATTGGATTGTAGAAACCATTACTAGTATAAAAAATGCTATATTAATGAAATGCAAAATAGTTGTGAATAAATACACAATCAAATTTAATATTTTAAAAAACTATTTTTCATTTTCCATAAAATATAGTAATAATATCTATTTTAGCCAACATTACATAACTTTGAAAAAACATTTCAAACATTTCAAATTCATTTATATGAGAAAGACTAATAAAAAATACTATGCAAAGTGAGAACTAGTCTCTACCTATTTGTAGGGACTAATAATCCAAAGCCCATGTTAAGATCAAATTTAACATAAATCTTTTCAATTTAAGAAAATGAAATGATGAAAATAGATAATGAAAAATACTATCCAAGGTGGGAGCTATAGTCTCTACCTATGGCACGACTAATAAACCAAATGCTATGGACTATGTTTAGACTAAATTTAAGAAATAAATGATGTTATATAGATATTATTGTTTAAAATCATAATGTTATATTATAAGTTACATGATTTTATATAGATATTATTGTTTATGATTAAGAAATAAAATTATAATAAATATCATTTAATTAATGACTAACAAGTCAAATGCTATGTTATGGATTATGTTTAGATTAAAATTAGGAAACACAAATTCTGGTTTCTTGACATTATATTATGAGATACATGATTTATACACACATTGTTGTTTATGGTTAAGAGATGAGACTAAAATAATCAATAGGAAGTAGCATTTTCTTGAGACTTCCCTATTAGCATAATTATTATATGTCAAAATTTATATGTTATAATAAACCAATTTTCTAAATTAATATAGAATAATAAATCTTTTAAATCAAAATATATTTATATCATAAAACAATTCCAAAAACATTTACATATAAACATTTATAACTCTCCTTTAAATATCATCAGAAAAAATCATCTTACATTCATAAAATTTATAAAATTTTACTTATATAATAGTGATAAATGATAATTTTGAAGGTTTTAGGCCTCCTCCTACACACCACGGCTAGATCACCTCTCATTGACAATCTATGTATTGATCCCTTTTAGTTTTGAGTTGTTAGTATTTTCAATTGCACGCACCTTTCAATCTAGTCAAAGTTCAATTAATGTCTCTTGTTATTGTAGGGTTATAAAGCCTCATAATCCCAATGCCCATATGCCTCTAACCTTGTGATCTAATGATCATTGGGTGACAAGTGTCATGAAGGGTGATGACTAAGACTAGGGGTAACTTTCAATTCAAGGCTAGGAATGACCAGGCCCACATCAAGTGAAGGAAGAAAATTAAGAAGGTACATGTGTTGTCCTAATATTCCATGTCAACAACAATGCATCCATTCACTGGGAACATTAAAACCCGACAAATCGATGACTCCAGTAAATTAGGGTTTATGGTTTACATGATGAATTCATGATGGACATACCTACATTGTTGGTATGATTAGGCGCAGTCGCATAGAGCTCCTCTTGGTTTCGAGAATAGTTCATTCTCTACTAAATAGGGGCAATCACGTGAAGGTGGAAGCTCT